>JAKTVB010000074.1:0-47637 GCA_030556995.1 Pichia gijzeniarum
TTTTCCAGTATACTTTGCATGTACACTAATATTTTTTCGAAAAAAAAAATACATCTTCTAATTGCACTATTAAATTCATTATTTGAACTTAGGTTATCCAATACTGTCGGTTCCAGACATAAAGCTTCAATGTACTCAAAATAACACATTGCAGCATTGAAATAAAAGTCCCATGTCACCAACCTTTCATTTCCAGATCTACAGAGAATGTCTATAGAGCCTTCAAAGCTCTTGCATAATGAAGTTATGTTTTGCAGAAGGCATCCCGGTTGGTTATCATTCAGCACATCTGCGCAGTTATTAAGATCTTCTAATATGACAGCATCATCTTTGGTAAACTTGTTATATACCTCGTATTCTAGCCTCGGAAGATTATATAATGCATCCCCCATTGTAGGATTTAGTTTTAATGCTTCTTTATAACTGTTATGTGCACGATGATAGAATCTGATCGATTTTGACAAATCTGAAGTGAACCATCTATCACCAGAATCTTCATAATTCACGCCTTCATCGTAGAAACTTTCTGCTGTTGTCGGTTCCAATTTTGATTCCTGGCCTGACTTGAGTAAATTTGCTTTTTCAAGAACTGACTTTGGGAGTTTCATTTGCTTCCTACCATCTGAAACATTATTTTCATTTATTTTATGTTAGTGTCAACTTGTTTAAACACTGAAAATCAAATATACATACTTTTCATTATATGAGGTAATTTGTTCCAACAGATTTACTGTCCATAAAAAGAAAAAAAAACGGTTTATAGAAAATAAAGAAAAAAAAATAATCGCAATTCATGTGGTGATAAACGCCAAATCATTAACCCTTTACTTATATGCTGTAAGGCTAATTTAGTCATGAACGAGGAAGCTGCAGTTTTAGTCTTCAGTGATGAATTACATCTTGATGATTTTCAAAATGAGAGAATAATAAGATCAAGAAAAATGTATATGCTCATACTTTCGTATCAACTAAACGTATTTAATAGGGATTTCGTAATGATATACGGAACAGACTTTACAGGATCATCATGTCTGCAAAATCCTAAAGCTTACTTTGATCATTGCGAACTGAAGGCAGGCAGAACAATCCAGAAAAACATGGTTATTAGTTTAGAGTGTTCAAGGCATCCAGTCACACAATTTTTGGCTCAGCATGGGTTGCCAGCACCTGAAATAAACCCAAATGAAACAGTTTATCAAAAGAAACTATTGGTTGAAGTTACAGGAATGATGAAAAGATATAGGAACACAATTGATTTTCAAAAAGGTAAAATTAAATTGCTTACAAAGACTGATATTATAACTCGAGTTAGAATCGCAAAAGATCAGCATCTTACAAAGTTTTTGAAGCGTTTGCAAGAAAATTGTAATCCTTCATGGACAAGGTCTCTTAATAAAGATTATGGCTTGAATGAATTAGTTGATGATATAGGACTAGTAAATTCTCAAAATGAAGAAAATTTATATACTCAACAAATTCAAATAGAAACACAGGATATGTACCCCAAAAGGCGATTTCGATTACTCAACGAGTTTCCACATATTAACACAGATGAAATTTCTAGATATCCAGAAGGAGTACAAAAACTTTCCAAAGAAATTATTAAAAAGGAGGACACTTCAATGTTGTTGGCCATTAGTGAGACTGCACCTACAAATTCTAAATTCATTAGCATAAACGCAAATGGGTTGGCCACTGAAGTCGCAAATGAGTTGGGCCATAGATTTACTACACTTGAAAACAACAGCACGCAAGACATAAATGAATCTAGTCATAGCGGGTCTGAGATCATCAATGACAGGACAATGTTACCCTCTTCACCATTATCAGATGATGCAAATTTTGAACAATACAAAAACGTTTTTGTATGCGGATTTTCACCCAATGGATTTGAACCGTTGCTAGTCAAAAACATTCATACTGCAAACTATGAGATTTTAGATACATTTGAGTTGTATTTGAAATTGGACTTACAAGATTCCAACATCTATACGCTGGGATTCAGTTCGTCCGAAGATGTCTACAGAATAATATTTTCAAATACTGATGATATTATACCAGAGTTCGCATCCCACGACGAGGACTCAGTTCGTCAGATGATAGTGAAGCGTTTTTCTGCACAGCATCACGAGTCTCAAAAGCAAGTGATTATCCCTATCCCTAACAGCATCTTTACGACTTTTCAGCAAGGGAAACGTGAAGCGTTAGCACCTTCATTTGCTGACACCGCGCCAGATTATCTCCTATACAGGTCAAGCCAGTGGTATCAATAAAGGTGGTGTCGCATTGGTCAGCAATAAGGGAGAGAAAGGAGTGAACAAGTTAAGGATCATCAGCAGATGCCACCGAAGAAAGTTTCAAAGAAGGCTGCAAAGATTCCAACGTTTGATCGTTTGGTTGGAAGTAGGCTGAAGTTTGGAGCCCATGTTGGGATGGCTGGAGGCGTATACAATGCCGTTAGTAATGCAACTACGATTGGATGTAACTCGTTTGCTTTGTTCCTAAAATCTCCAAGGCGTTGGGAGTCTCCTGCAATAACAAAAGAAGATGCTGAAAAATTTTCTGAATTGTGCAAGAAATATAATTATAATCCACGTACTGATATTCTTCCTCATGGTTCATACTTTATCAATATGGCAAATCCAGATGATGAAAAATGGCAAAAATCCTTTGATTGTTTGCTGGATGATCTGAAAAGATGTGAACAACTTAATATCGGATTATACAATTTCCATCCTGGATCATCCTTAGGAATTGAAACATCACCAAATGTCAAATATGAAAATAAACCAGATGTTCTTGCAAGTCCAGGTGTTCGCCGACTTGCTGATGGTCTGAATCGTGCACTTAAAGAAACAGATTTTGTTAGAATTGTGGTCGAAAACATGGCAGGTCACGGTAACTACGTTTGTGGTAATCTTGATGACTTTCATGCATTATTCCAGCTGCTGGATGATCCAAAGCGTGTAGGCGTTTGTATTGATACATGTCACTCATTTGCCGCTGGTTATGATTTAAGTAATGAAAAAGGTTGGGAAAAGTTTTGGAAAGAATTTGAAGAAAAAGTTGGATTTGAAAATTTAGCTTCTTTACATTTGAATGACTCGATGGCCCCGTTGGGGGCTAACAGAGATTTACATCAAAAGCTAGGTTGGGGATTCTTAACATTGGAATGTTTTAGGCTGCTAGCAAATGACAGCAGGTTTGAAGGCATTCCGCTGATTCTAGAAACACCAATCGACGGTAAGGATGAATCACGTTATGGGGAGGAAATCAAATTATTGGAGTGGCTTGTGGGTAGGCAAAAGGAAGACCCCGAATACGTTGCCAAAAGTGAAGAATTTCAGAAATTAGGACTCAAAAGCC
The DNA here is from genome assembly GCA_030556995.1 of Pichia gijzeniarum. NCBI lineage: Eukaryota > Fungi > Ascomycota > Pichiomycetes > Pichiales > Pichiaceae > Pichia > Pichia gijzeniarum. The sequence goes on from JAKTVB010000074.1 coordinate 3,367, forward strand.
GTCAAGAACAAGCAGAAAAGTTTGAAAAAAAGCAAGCAACAAAACGCAAAGCTGAAAGTAAGGGTGATATTGCTGGTATGATGAAAGGCAAATTTAAAAAGGTTAAACAGGAATGATTGCTTACTAAAACATTTCGTTTTGTGTATTTAGAATTTGAGTGTTTCAAAGTAAAAAAAATGATATAAATGTATTTAGGACTTATAAAATATCTTCAAAATCGACTTCAACGGATGCTTCGGATTCAGTATCGTAAGCATCAACTTCAGCACCTTTTTCGGACTTTATCTTTTCAATAAGTTCTATTTTAGCGTCCTCAGCTTGTTCGTTTAGTGACTTTGCAATTGGTTGTTTGGCAACTGGTTTTTGACCCGATGCTTTCATTCGATCAGCAACTTCTTTACTATTTTCATGTTCGCTATCAATTTCCTTGATCTCATCAGCATCAAAATCGCTCAGTTTATTATCAGATTCTATCATAGCATCTTCGGCCTGTTCATTTAATGGTTTTGCAACGGGTTGTTTTGCAACAGGTTTCTCTCCCGAAAGTTTCATATGCTCCGCAACTTCAATACTATTATCAACTGGATAATCTGAAGTAGTGCCCTCATCTTGAAATTCATGTTCTATAAATTCAGAATTAAATTCATCATGGATTTCGTCTTTCATACGCAACTCTCTCATCGCTTCTACCTTCTTATCAGCATTATCACTGGTTTTATGGTTATTGCTGCTAGTAAAAGAATCTGGAAACTCGTGCTTATCACCTTCATGAGTAAGTGAAGCCTCATTTGGTGGCCTATTAGCTTCTTTAATACCCTCTTTTTCATGCTTCACAACGATTGGACTCACACCACGGACCCATTCTTTACCAAAAGAGTTTTTATTGAACTTTGGCAATGGATGAGCTTCCGTATTAAAAACCATATTTCTCAAATCCCATTTATCTAACTTACCATTGGCCAAAGTACCAAATAAAGTACCTGTCTCATCATCAAACAAAAGGTATAAGTATTTTAATGTTTCAGCCAACCAAAATGATTCTAGGTTATCGGACTTGACAGATGGATCAACCGTGCAATCTTTCAATGTAGTATACCTAACATTCTTACCATCTTTATCAGTGACACTCGTATGTTTGACGAAATTTTCAAAAATTTCCCAACCCCATTGACGATATTTGATATCACCTGTAATTTTGTACAAAACGTAGAGAGTTTCAACAGTTTCAGGTCTCTGGAGGTTGTGCTTATCAGTTGGTTTAATATAGTAGTCACCGCGTAAACTCCAGACTGAACCACGTGGAGCTGAGCTTGCGTCTGAATTAGGATCCGAATTAAAAACGACAATTTCCGGAGAAAGCCCGGTACCTGGTGTATCGTGGTACATATGATAACAAGTTTTGGCAAGTTCTTCAGCAAGTTCTAGTTGTTCACTATGAAACTGGTCCCACCAAGGTTTTGAACGTGCTTCGGACTCTGTTAAACCTTCGGTTGCTCCAAGTGCAAATAAACCACCGATAAAACAAACTAAATGATCCATTTTATTATCCAGTTCGCCCTCAATACCGTTTGGTAGCTCTCCCAAATAAAGGAGGTGATTTGGATATGATTTTGCCAATAAATGTTTCTTAATACCACTAAATGCATGATTATACATGTCAAGGTATATATTTTCATCAGTTTGTAAATATTGCTTCAAAAGATATTCATAGTATGAATCACCCCTAGAGCCCAGACGAATTAAATCTTTGTTAAATTTACCTGTATTTTGATTCACGTAAATCGGAGCTAAGCCATCATATTTTGGATTATGAACATTTTCAGCTGAAAATTGATTTGCATCTAAGATTGACATGACTTTTTCAGCAGCATTCCAAAAGTACGCTTCACCTGTCAAATTTGATAGATATTTAAACTCTAGTTGTAGTGTTGCTATTTCGGCAGTTGATGCCCCCAATGGTGGGAACCCCATTTTACCAGCCGATTCTTTATGCAAATTGAGTTCCATAAATGGAATACCCGAAGGATTGTCAAATGCAGTAACAAGTTTATTACCCAATCCAACTGCTTTCTCTAAATAAATAGTATCATCGTCATCAGATAAATAATGTGCGGATAGCAACCCACCAAGCATTCTAATTGTGGTTTCAAAAACGTTAACATCAGAGTCAATGTCATAGTCTAATTCTTTATCAACCCATGATCTGGCATCTTCAAGTTCATCGGCACAATCCATCAACATCAAAGTATCAAGAGAATCAACGATGACCCAACCTAGAGGCTTTGAACCAATGTTTTTACCTGTGTTTTTAACAGGAGAGTAGATATCTGATCCCCAACCGTGTTTGACGTAATCATTCCAGCTGCTCAAAAACACATCTTTAACCTGATGCTTGCGGCTAGCCCACAAGTTAGCTGATGCATTAGAATTGATATTACCTGAAGAATCTGAAGAACCGAACACCCAATTTAAAGTCAGGTATAATCCAATCGCAATAAAAAAAGCTTTGATCAGGACTTTAAAGCGGTAGTAAAAGTTATGTATTAAACGAATCAGCCTTGATTCTGTGTAGTTATTGGAAATCGCCTTGTCCTTATATGAATAGAATTGAGGTAAGCCACTGCCGTATCTAGAATTTATTTTTGATTTTGAGTTGGCCTTCGACTTTAATGTGGATTTTAGCGTCGAATTGTAAGAAGACATCTCAATTTAGTACGAACGCTCGCAAAAGAGTTCAACGTGGATCCCGAAGAATAAAAAAGATAGCAAAAGTAGAACAAAGATCTATCCAGCATTGTGCAGAGCAGTATTCATGAGAGGGTTGCGTGCACGTAGAGCGAGCTGGAAAATCTCAAGGCGAGCTACAGATTGAGTCTATCGCCTGCGGCACAAATGACTCTTTCTCAGACGTTTACAGGAGTTACTCTTTTGCTTTACAGCATTGCAACAGCTTTCCTGCACAACATCTGGGCACGAAACTTGAAGAAAAAGTTTCAAAGAGGGAATAACTTTTTCGAGCTTATTTTTAAAGAGAAACAAACTTTTGAATTATTGTTTTCATCACTAGAAATGCCTTCCAAAAATTTACCATCACAGTCTATTGGAGCTCCAATTCCTAACAACACAGAACATGCTGTTTCTGTTACATTGCCAACATGGGAAGCTACAGTTGGTTACGAAGAGGGTGAATCATGGGTGGTGAATAAAATGCATTCTGGATACCCACGTTTTTTCATCCATAGCGATATTCAGCAGCTATCTAAGTTACTCGAGTCATCATATGCTAGAGATAATGAAAAATGTATGATTTTTCCAAACTATAATATTGCTAAACGTTGCAGGGAATTTATGAAACAGAAAGCTGCAACTTTAACACCACCTGAAAAACCACCTATCAGAATATTACAATTGTCAACACCAGCACCTGCTAACAGTGAAGAAGAATCATTCAAAATAGAAGCCAACATTGCGATTGTATTTTTTCCGAGTAAACTATTTTCACTTGCCAAACAATACTGGCAGCATTCAGGTGAAGGTATTTCGTCCAGGTTAGGTGAATACTTTTTGAGTGAAATGAAGGATAAGCTAACTGCAGAAATTAACAATAAAAGACCCTCATCATCAACAATGAACTCATCAACTTCAAAATCTCCAAGGACATCTAGATCATCTAGATCCTCAAGATCTTCGGTTTCAGTCATTTCAAATAATAAACAAGAAAGTGCAACGTTTGTTGAGGAAAGATTTGGTCGTAATCTTGATCTGAGATTTGCAAAAGAAGCCAAAAAACTTTTATTATCAAGGCTCGCATCTGAATATGATGCTTCTTTTGCAGATGCAAATAACATATATCTTTATCCATCGGGTATGGCAGCCCTCTTCAATGCACATCGTTTAGTTTTAGAATGTTCCAGGCCTGAGGATGCAAAGACACTAAAATCTGTTTGTTTTGGATTCCCATATGTTGATACATTGAACATCTTGAGAAAATGGGGTGCGGGTGTTCATTTCTATGGATTTGGTGATGATGAATCGTTGGATGATTTGGAATTCCGTTTAGAGTCTGGTGAAAAAATTTTATCATTATTTTGCGAATTCCCATCGAATCCACTATTAAAAACTCCAGATATAATTCGTATCAAGAAACTGAGCGATAAATTTGGATTTTTTGTGGTTGTTGATGACACTGTTGGTAATTCATCCAACATTAATATTATTCCTTATTGTGATTTAGTTGTCTCATCATTAACTAAAATTTTCTCTGGTGATTCCAATGTTATGGCCGGTAGTTTGGTAATTAATAAGCAAAGTAAATTTTACAACGAGTTAAAGGAATTTTTGAATGAAGACTACGAGGATTTTTTTTGGGATCAAGATGCAATTTATCTAGAAAGAAATTCTCGTGATTTTCAGGAACGATCAAAGATTATGAATCAAAATGCCGAAGAAGTTTTAAAATTATTCCAATCCTCACCATTAATTTCAGAGGTTTACTATCCATCAGTCACGTCGAAGCAAAGCAAGGAACATTACGATGCTGTTAAACGTGAAAATGGTGGTTATGGTGCATTGATTTCAATTGTTTTCAAGGATGAAACTGATGCAGTTTGCTTTTTCAACACAATTAAGTTAAGCAAAGGCCCGTCATTGGGTACAAACTTCACACTTGTTTGTCCTTATGCCATTTTAGCACATTTCAAAGAGCTAGATGAAGTTGCTAAGTGGGGGGTTGACCGAAACCTCGTCAGAATAAGTATTGGAATGGAAAAGGCTGATGACTTAATTGGTGCATTGAAGGAAGCATTAGATGCAGCTGAAGAACAACATCATGTGTAACATTACAACATATAACAAGCGTGTATACAAATTTAATAACCTGGCTTTTGAATTTAAGTCATAGAGTCTTCTTTATTAGAAATAAATAAATAATAAATAAATAATGCTATAAAAATAATACCTGTCTATTATTCTTATCGAATTTATTTTGGATCGACATCACCGCTTGCGAATCTTGGATTTCTTGGATCGTTGATGAATTCACTAGTGTTTGAAAGAGCGGTTTGAGCCTTGGAGATCAAGACAGTGGTAATACCGACTTTTAAATAAAAAATGTGTTAGTGTTTGTTAGTATTTGCTAATTAGAAATAGAGTATGATATTCAAAGAGCTTATTCCACAATTGATACTTGTAAATTGATGTTGACAGTAAATCCTGTGTTTTTTTCATCATGGTCTCACGAAAACAACCAGAAAAACCGTGTGTAATTTTGCACAAAGTTTTGAATGAAAAGCAGTGGCAATAGTTTTGAATTTAATTATCAAATGTCAAAAAACTTAGTCAATAATAAATTGTGAAAATAAATCAGGAGTTCAAATGGACGGATACTTACAACCAACAAAAAATGGCCAGTAGTACTTGACGAGAGGAAATTTGTATGCTTTAACACCCATGAACTGCATTTTGAATTGATTGTGCTGTTTATGTATATGCTTTAATGTCACGCCCAAGCAGACAGGCGCCTTCACTTCCTCCACACAGTCTTAACCACATCACAGAGCGCATAGAGTGCACAGCGGGAACGAAGCGGGCCAGCGCGAAGAGAGAGCTAATTGGTGGACAGGGCTTCCTAACCAAACGGCCAAAATCTCGGTGCACGGATTTTCACCCCACGTGACTTCATGAATTGTCATGTTAGTTGTCTCTATATAGGTCATTAGCATTATTTAGTTTTAAGGTTTTAGTATATCATAAACTCGTCGTTATCGTCCATCGTGTTCATCATGCTCTTTTCCACGGCGCCTATGTCTGCTTCATCACCCATCTCGTGGCTTAGGTGGTTTGTCGCTCCAAATGTATTAGAGTCAAACATAATCATTTCATTATCGATCATCGCATCTCCCCCGTTAAACGCACTAAAGTCCATCAGTGTACCCTTGCTAAAAAAATCATTGGTTCCCGCACTGTTTGCAGAATTTTTACTTTCTGAACGTTTCATATTCGCTACATTTGCATTCGTACTTGTGATAGCGTTTGTCTTGCCATTATTGTTTTCTTTTTTCATTAACTTAAATGGCATAAATGGCGTTGGATCAAGAGATAATTCCGCATCAATCATTTGTAATAATTCATCATCTTCAGCAACATGATTGTCATTGGCTACTGGGTTGTTGTTCATATTTTTGACCATAGTATCATCTAAATTATGATTATTATTCATATTATTGACATCGTGGACTAAATTCATACCACAAATATTTTCATCTAATTTTACTTTATCTAAATCGTCAAAACTTTTGAAATCAGCGTACGAAGCATTGGCATCAGCATTAGCATTGACATTGGCGCTTGCATTAGTATTAGCATTAGTATTAGCATTAGTATTAGCATTAGCATCAGCATTGGTATTAGCATTGGCATTAGCAGTTTTGATAATCTTAGTCAATGCCTTCTTGTCATCGTCTTTCAGTTTCTTCATGATTTCTTCTCTTTTCAAAATACTGTTCAACGTACTCAAATTATTCATATTAGGCACATTGTTGTTGATCGTATTGATTGAGCCGTTTATGCCGCCGAGGCCTAGCAAGTTCACCCCGCCACGTGATAGTGCCTGTGCAATAGTCGCTGCAATTGATAAAGTCTGGGCTTCAAAGCAAATACACTTTTGGCCAATCTCACAAAGTCCACATGAATGATACTCTCTCAAATCTGATTTTGTAGTAGTTCCAGCGTCAGATACAAGTGTGCTAAAAGTGTCAGCTGTACTATTGGTATTCAATGTATTAGGAGATGATAACAATGTCTCATCAACTTTATTAGGTGACAAGGATTTTGATTTTGATTTCGATAATAACTTAACTTTTGTTTTCTTTTCAATCGGTTTTTTAGATTTTGCTTTCAAGCTAGCATTTGGTTTATTTTTGTCATCAGCAATAGCAAAATTTGATGGTTTTAATTTATTGTTATCATTCTGTATTAAATTCGGACTAACAGTAGTTATTAAATCTGAACTCAAACTTAGCACTTTTTGACGTTTTGCATCTAAGTTGTACGAAAGATTGATAGGGTCTATAGTGTTTGCCCTAGATTTAAGATAATCTGGTTCTATATCAATACCCATAATGTTTCCCATATCCGTTTCCATATCTTGATTTTCCTTTTTAACTTCAATTTCGTTTGGTTTTGCTATAAATTTATCGCTGGCATCAACAACTTTTGATAAACTTAATATATTTTCTCTTTTGAGAGTCGGTTCTTTTGATTCAACGGATTCTTCACTATTTAATAATGCTTCCTCCTTTTCCTTGACAATTTTCAGATTTTGAATTTCCTTATTAAGTTTCAACAGAATCTTTTTCAAATTATCGTTTTCTCTAGTCACATGTTGCAATTGAACCTCCAATTCATTTTCATTATTGGTATATAAATTGATGTTCGAGTGAATTTGAGAGTTAATGCTAACTTTACCAGTAGATGGTTCAAAATAAACACTTCGTATGCCAGAAGCTATACAATTTGTGCAACCAGTGCAGTCTTTGCATTTACTATTACTGCCATTGATATCTGAAGCTTTCTTGTTGCTAGAGGGCACATTGATTTTTGGAAGTGCTTTTTTTCTGTTCAAATCTTTCACTGCAATTTTCGGCTTACTGTTCAGTTGTAGCTTTTGATTAGATACAGATGGTCTTTGGTTGCTTTGCAAATTTGTGAGTTTAGGTACTGAAGATGTAGGTGTGGTTGCTGGCGTAGCAGAAGTGGGCGTAAATCTCGGACTCTCATTTTTCAAAACTTTCTTCTCTTTCTTCTTGGTGACTTTTTTGGTTTTGGGACGTGGAGGCAAAATCCAATTTTTCGAAGTTGTTAAAGTTATAGAATTATCATTTGATTTTGATTTTGTTTGATGTTCTTTCGATAATGACGCACCACTGGATGAATGAGGTCGAGATGTTGAGTTTGATTTAGAGCGCCCTTTAGAGACTAGCAATTGTATTGGTTTTGGTTTGATTGCAATTGGATGGAAATATACACTCGGGTTTGAGTTTGGATTAGGCTGGATTGGAACAGGCGCAATTTTCATAGGTTTTGTCGACTTTGGCGTCGGAACCGCTTTTGATGACGGAACTGATGATATTCGTCTCATTGCTGAGGTTGCTAATGTTTTATTGTTACTCGGAGCTGTTTCCTGCGATGGTTGCACTGATAACGACCTAGTCATTTGCTGTGTGGCTAAATTTGTACGTACTGGGTTGTTTTGCAAAGTACCTGACAAAATTGGTATACTCGATTTATCAATGGAAGGATTTGCCGAAACAGGCGTTGCCTCCTTTTTTAGTTTGAATGCTTTCATCGTCTTATTGGTGTCATTTTCATTCAGAGGTATTGTTCCATCGGGTGTATTTATATGTTTTGGCATATGAGCTGATGCATTGTTGGATATATTTTGGCAAGATGATTTAGTTATTGGTTTTATGTTAGAATTGGTAGTTGTAGAGTTCAAAATAGTGGGACTATTATCATTCTTCGGAGCATTGGATTTCGGAAGCGAGCTCGAAGAAGGTCCTTCATTGTGTGTCATATGCAGAGGCTGCGAATTAGGTTTCACCTCAGCTTTTGAGTCTGTCATGATTCAGTGCATCCATATATGTTATGTAGTATTTTGATAAATCTATCCAAATATTGAAACAAATAATCAATTGATTAATTAATTAAAGTTAATCTTTACAGTTTTAAATTGTTTTGAAGCCAAATGAATACAAAATATTGAAAAGGTTAACTAAAAAACTTTGTAATATCAACTGATTTCTACCTTTGTATCTGAAAATGGCGTGGCTGCCTCCGAACAGTCTCCAAGATGCTCTGGCTAGTTTTTTCTGGTATCGTTGAAGATCGTCTCTATCGGTCAAGCAAAGAGAAAGAAACATCGGCAGCGAGGGAATTTACTGACCGGGGAAGACGTTTCAAGCAACATAGTTTCTTTGTCGCGGTATGTCTGCGGCTGAGGTTGTGCGAGATCAACAGTTGGTTTGGCGTTGTCTGCAATGTTTGTATGTTTGGTGCACTTGACGTGTTTCTGTTTTTTTTTTGCCTGGATTTTTGATCTGCGGTTTATGCTTGCTATCTTCAGGCAAGCGCATAAAAAACAGCACCTCTTTTTAGATACCCGTTTTCTAAGAAATCTAGTTTCTCAATTTATCGCCGCTCAAGATTTCAGACGCAAAATGAGCAGTTCAGAAGAGGAGTTTTACAGTTCGGATGCTGAGCCCGTGTTGAAGAAATCAAGAACTACAAAGACAACAGCAAATAACAAAGCTAAGTCTAAATCAGCATCAGATCAGTATCAAAAGCTTTCACAACTAGAGCATATTTTAAAAAGACCTGATACTTATATCGGATCCGTTGAAAAACATTCATCTGAACAATGGATCTATAATGAGACAACCAAATCGATGGAAAAGAAATGCATTTCGATTGTCCCGGGTTTGTTTAAAATTTTTGACGAAATTCTAGTGAATGCTGCAGATAACAAGATTAGAGATCCTTCTATGAAAAAAATTGATGTCAAGATTGATGCTGAAGAAAATATAATCTCTATTAAAAATGACGGTAAAGGTATTCCAGTAGAAATCCACGACAAGGAGAAAATTTATATTCCGGAACTAATATTCGGTAATCTTTTAACCTCTTCAAATTATGACGATGATCAGAAAAAAGTTACCGGTGGTAGAAATGGTTATGGTGCTAAGTTATGTAACATTTTTTCTACTCAGTTCACAATACATACAGCCGACAAAAAAAACGGCAAAGAGTACATTCAAACTTGGAGAAATAACATGTCTGATGTTGGAACCCCTAAAATTACCCCATTCAAAAAGCAAACCGAATTCACAGAAATTATTTTCAAACCCGATTTGGAAAAATTCGGTATGGATAAACTAGACGACAACATTTTAGGTGTTTTCAAAAGAAGGGTTTTTGATGTCTGCGGTTCTGTTAGAGGGATTAGAGTAACCCTTAATGGTGAAGTTTTGAAAATTAATAGTTTTAAGCAATATGTTGAGCTTTATGTTAGAGCCGTTGAAAAAGCAAAGGAGGAAAATCCGCATGTTCCTGTCAAAATTGAAAGTGAAGGTGTTGAATCTGAAACCAATGATGCAACTCCAGCAGAAACTGAAGATAATACACCCGAACCGCCAGCAGTGGAAAAGTTACCGACAATTGTCCATGAGGTTATTAATAATAGGTGGGAAATTGCGTTTTGTGTATCTGACGGTTCTTTCAATCAAGTTTCTTTTGTTAACTCCATTGCAACCACTTTGGGTGGTACTCATGTTGATACTGTTGCCAATTTGATAGTTAATAAGATTAGTGAACAAATTAAAAAGAAAAATAAAAAAGCGATTATTAAACCATTTCAAATTAAGAGTAAAATGTTTTTATTTATCAACTCATTAATTGAAAATCCAGCTTTCACTTCTCAAACAAAGGAATTTTTAACCACCCAACCTTCTAAGTTTGGTGGTAAAAAGCTTGATTTACCTGACAAATTTGTCAAGAAAATTTTATCATGTGGGATTTTAGATGAAGTTTTGGATATTGCGCAAGCAAATGCTGATAAAGCATTAAAGAAAAATGACGGTACCAAAAAAAATAGAATTACAGGTTATCCCAAACTAGAAGATGCTAATAAAGCAGGTACAAGGGAAGGTTATAAATGTACATTAATTCTAACTGAAGGTGATTCTGCAAAGTCTTTGGCAGTCGCCGGTTTGGCCGTTGTTGGTAGGAATTATTACGGTTGCTTCCCATTAAGGGGTAAGCTATTGAATGTCAGAGAGGCATCAATTGATCAAATTATGAAAAATGGTGCGATTCAAGCAATTAAGCAGATAATGGGTCTACAACATAAAAAACATTATTTACCGGATGATATTAAAAGTTTGAGATATGGTAGAATTATGATTATGGCGGATCAAGATCATGATGGTTCACATATTAAAGGTTTGATTATTAATTTCCTAGAAACTTCTTTTCCTGGTTTACTAGAGATACCAAACTTTTTGATCGAGTTCATTACACCAATTGTTAAAATTTCAATTTTGAGTGGACCAAACAGAAGGAAGACAATTCCTTTTTATTCAATGCCAGAATATGAAAATTGGAGGGAAACCGAAGGTGCCACATGCTCTTATAAACAGAAGTACTATAAGGGTTTGGGTACATCTTCAGCGCAAGAAATGAGGGAGTATTTTGGTCAGTTGGATAAACATTTAAAGAAATTTGATTCTTTAAGAGACGAAGACAAGTCAAGCATTGATTTAGCTTTTTCCAAAAAGAAAGCAGATGACAGAAAAGAATGGTTAAGAACATATCAACCCGGCACGTTTTTAGATCCAACTTTGACAGATATTCCAATTTCTGATTTTATTAACAAAGAACTAATTTTATTTTCAATGGCCGATAATATCAGGTCGATTCCATCAGTTATGGATGGTTTTAAGCCGGTTCAAAGAAAAATTCTTTATGCATGTTATAAACGTAACTTAAAAGATGAAATCAAGGTTTCACAACTAGAGGGTTATATTTCTGAACATACAGGCTACCATCATGGTGATGCATCATTGATGCAATCAATTATCGGATTAGCACAGGACTTTGTTGGCTCGAACAATCTGAATATTTTGATACCACATGGTGGTTTTGGTTCAAGGGCCGCTGGTGGTAAAGACGCAGCTGCAGCAAGATATATTTTTACCGAGTTATCAGCAATTACCAAGAAAGTGTTTAATCCATCTGATAGCCCACTATTAAAATACCTACAAGATGATGAACAAACCGTCGAACCTGAATGGTATACACCGGTGTTACCGATGTTGTTAGTCAATGGATGCGAAGGTATCGGATCTGGTTGGAGTACAAGTATACCACCTTTCAATCCAATTGATATAGTTGAAAATATTAGGCTATTAATGGATGGTAAAGAAATGAAAGAGTTGACTCCATGGTTTAAAGGATGGGAAGGTGGTATTACGCGTGAGCCAGCTAAGGATAGATGGAGATTGGAAGGGATTGTTGAAGAAATTGACGATAATACCATTGCCATTACTGAATTACCGGCTAGAATGTGGACAATTACAATGAAAGAGTTTTTATTAAACGGGCTTTCAGGAAGTGATAAACAAAAGGCTTGGATTAAGGATATGGAGGAGGACCATGGAGTTGGAGTTAGATTTATTGTTAAACTTAGCGATGAAGAGATGGAGAAAACTAGAAGACTGGGATTTTTGGAAAGGTTTAAATTAGTTACTACCATTAGTAGCTCTAACATGGTTGCATTTGATCCAAGTGGTAAAATTCAAAGGTATGCGACCGCAAATGATATGATAAATGATTATTATTATATTAGACTGGATTATTATCAGAGAAGAAAGAGTTACATGGTGAAGGAGTACTCTAACCAGTTGGAGAAAATATCATCGCAGGCCAAGTTTGTAAAGATGATCATTGAAGGAGATTTAATTGTTGCTAACAAGAAAAAGAAAGTTTTGATTGAGGAGTTACAAGAACATGATTTTCCAGGTTTTGATAAGGCTAACGAACCAGTCCAAATGAAACAAGTGAAAATAAAGGCAGAAGACAACACCGATGACAATGAAGAGGTTGAAGCGGAAGCAACAGAAGCAGCTGACCCAACCACAGCTGAAGAGACTGGATTAGTCGTGAATCGTCAAAAAAATAGTTCATTGTTGTATGACTATTTACTTGGTATGCCGATTTGGTCTTTAACCAAGGAAAGATACGAAAGCTTGTTGAAAATGAAGGGTGAGAAAGAGGCACTACTTAATACATTATTACAAAAATCACCAAAAGATTTATGGAATGAAGATATTGAGGAATTTTTGGTTGAATGGGATAAATTTTTGAAAGCAGATGAAGAAAATAAGATTTCATCAGTGGATAGTAACGATGGAAAATCTGGGTCTAAAAGAAAACGTAAGGCACCAGTCAAGAGGAGAACAGCTGTTAAGAAGGAGAAAGAGTCGAGTGCTGAACCTTCTGCTAAGCGGAAAACACAGGCAAAAGCTGGACCAAAGACAAAGACCACAAAAACTGCCAAGGTTGCCGAAGCATTGAAGAAAGAAACTGATGATTTGAACGATTTTGATTCAGTTTTTGCCAAATTCAAAGAAGCCACCAAAAGTGATAAAGGTTCATCTTCGTCCACATTTTCATCACCAGCACCAGCAGCACCACCTGCAGAAGTTGCAGCAGCAACAGCTGGCTCAAAGGTGACAAGAGCTACTAAGAAAAAAGTGATATTGAGTGACGAAGATGATTTTACAGCTTCAAGCGATGAAGATATTAAAATTGTGGAAACAAAACCAGGCAGTAGGATCAGAAGGAAAAAACCAGTTAAATCATACACTTTAGACAGTGATGAAGATGTGAGTATGGGTGGTTCGGATACCGACGACAACTATTCTGAAGTTTAATAAGGTTTAGAATTTCATTAGAAGCTACATAAATAAGCATAAATATATATATAGATGTAAACATTAATCATTAAATATCTAGACCCAAAACTCTCTGTTTGAGCACATACAAATATCCCTGATCAACGACGCTTCCATCTTTATCGACATAAGCCAGATCAAACTGGCCCAGATCGCTGTCGTAATCGAGCTTGCAACGGCCAGCGTTTTCAAAATCCATCGCAAAATCATTCATGAACTGCCCCCAGTTATCAGCTATAACGTATTTTGTATCGTACTCACGGCCAAATATAATAACCTGACCCAAAATTCCTTCGACATCGGGATCTAAATCTATAGCTATATGGTTTCCCGTGTTATCCGTCACCAATGGTATCCAGTTTGGGTTTGAATATTGTGCTTTGATCCTTTTTTCGGGGCAGGAAGTTTGAACAGGTATTTTCTTAATGTAGTCGTTTTTGGAATGTTTGGACATGTTTCTCATCAAATCTGGATAATTTTGTAAATCTTTTTCTGAGATCCTGTTAATTTTTTCCAAGATTTTGAAGTTAGGGTCATCATTGATCAGCTTGTCGGCACTTGAAGATTCAGAAGATTTTGGTTCTTTGGGTTTTGGTGCCGAATTTGATTCTTTGAGGTGGACTTTACGCCAATAGTTTGTCATTGTAACGACTTCGGCCAAACTTAACAATTGTAGGCCATACATGATCCCCAATTTTCTAGTGGAGGAAGGCGCAACTTCTTGGCCGTCGTGAACAAGAAAATACTGGACAACTGGGTAGGGCAGTTTTACGCCCAAGTGCTTTTGTGCCACTTGCAAGTCTTTGAGCGTGCACGGACTGGAAAGGGAGTTCATGAAATCCTCTGCATCGGGTATATCGCTGAATTCATCTATTTCGGCATCCAGGTCGTACTGGAAGTGATTTTTGTTGGGGTCTGAATCGGTGTTGGATAGGTCCAAATTTATCACGTCTTCGATGATGTGCCATGCATCGAGCACGAGTTGGGCCTGTTGCTTTTCGTCAACGGAGTAATTCGAATCGTCGATTTGAAATTTGGCGTACTTGTCTATCACTATGTCTGTGTTCTGTGTATCGTTAAAGTCGTCATTGTCATCTTCATCATCACTACCACCGCCGTTGCCGTGATTGGCATCAGTAGTTAGCGATTTTATTTGTTTGGAGGAATGGTAGCCGGCATATCTGTCATTGGAGGTTAGCGTGTACACCAACTCGTTCCACTTCTTTGTCAAGTAGCCCATTCTTGAAATGCAGTCCGCCAATATATCCAAAGGGGAAAGTCAAACGGGCAAGGAGAAGCTGGAGCAGTGTAGAAGAGGAAGAAGGAGTGGGAATATGGGTAGAAAGATAATAGCGGCAGTAGTTAACAGCGCAATGAGGTAATCCTCACCCATTTGGGGGAAATGCCAGAAACCAGTTTCATACGTGCACACACACATTGCACACACGCAATGCGGACGGGGAAGAAATATGAAATAAATATTTTTCCTATAAATTTATAAACTTGGTGAAGAAGATATGAGTGGATGAGAGTGGGGCCAAGCTCAGGCGAATAAAAGGGCTAAAGCGGAGACAACGGTCAAACCCAAGACGGCGTAACCTGTCTTGTAGACACCCTTGATGTTGGCTTCGTGGCCTGAATCCCAGACCAAATGTCTGACACCGTTCCAAGCGTGGAATGCAAACGGGAACGCAGCAATTGCCTTGAATGCAACCTGTGCAGCAACGGGTAATGCGGTGTACAAGCTTAGTAGAGAGGCGGTATCGACGATACCGAATGCGTAGGAACAGGTAACACCGTAGAATCCAACAGCTAGACCGACACCTGTGATTCTGTGAAAGGCAGACAGGACTGCGGTCAACTGCTTCTGGTAGATTTCCAGATGTGGGGAGACCGGTCTGTTCTTTCTCTGTGCAACAAGGATGGAGTTTTCTTCAGCTGGGGTGGCCTTGACGGTGATGATGCTTCTCATGTGAATGCTTGGTCTGATGATGCCACATCTTGCGGTTCTGGACATCATGGAGGTGTTTCCGAGTACTCTGGAGAACATTGTGAGGGTTGTGTACAGAAACAGGAGCTGAAGCAGCAACGGAGGTACCCGATATCAGTCCAACCCCGTCTTCAAACCAGACAAGACAGGCCAAGCTCAACTCCACCTCCATGGCGTCCCGCAACCACCGCAGCCCTGCGCCAGCGGGCCAATCACCCGCACGCCAATTGCAAACCGCAGCGCCGGCGCCACCGGCCCCGGCCACGGCTACTATGTAGCGCAAGCGGCGACGCGACGGCGACGCGGCAGGGCCCCGGATAACAACATCCCTCGTTTCCGATGCAATGTCACGTGATACCACGTGACGCGCTTCTCAGACTGTGGCCCATGTTTCGGCAGTGTTACTTGTATTATACATTGAGGCGAAAGAAAGTACTCACACTCGGGAGGAAGAGGGCTCAGATGGACCGACCTACATCGGGCTCAACGCTCAGCACCACATCTTGTACAGTTTATAGTAGAATGGTTTAGATGCAATGAAAGCTTTTTCTTCAGCAATCTCCTGTTTGAGCAGATCCCAATCCTCTACTTTGCGGCCCGTGTTCAAATCCAGATCTTTGGCTCTAAGCAACAACTTGAACTTGAACTTCTTCCACACAGCAAATATGCAAAAGAAAAAGACGAGGACAACTGCATTGAGATAGTTTTCAAAAAAGTTCTCTGCATTTGGCTTGTTTGTTGGGAACAAAGAAACCCAAAACTCCGCAATCAAAATCAGCACGTTCAAAAAAACACCCCAAACTGACCCCCAAACACCTGCCATCGACTTGAACGTCAACTCGTCCGTTGATCTACCCTGCACTTGCAAAGCTCTCCTAAATCTGATGTGTGTGAAACAAATCGACCCCCACGTGAAAATCGATGATAATCCGCTCAATGCCATCATCCAGGCAAACGCCGTCGCCTCCTTTGGCGATGCGGCCAAATAACATAGCAATCCAAAGGATAACGAAATAGTGACCCCCACCAAAGGCCTACCCTTGCGATCAATGTATCCAAAACATTTAGGTGCAAACCCTTGGTCTGCCAATGAGGCAATGGTTCTGGATGACCCAAAAACCGCTGAATTTGCAACAGATAAAACTGCAATGAGAATGACAACGTTCATCACAGAGGGTAATCCAGAAATACCGGCATTTCTAATGGCAATAACAAAAGGTGACGCAGCCGCATCCGCCGATGAATTACCCATTAATCTTGGATCGTTATATGGGACTAACAATCCAACCAATGTTAGTGAAACCATATAAAAGAGTGTAATTCTCCAAAAAACCTGCTTTGTTGCACTTGGTAGTGTCTTTCTTGGGTTGGAGGTTTCTGCCGATGTTAGACCAACCAATTCTGTACCTGAAAATGAAAATGCTGCAGTGACGAAAACTCCACATAACCCCTTGAAACCGTGATGAAATGCACCCGGATCGTGCCAATATTTACCGCCAATGTATCCACCAACTGGACCACCACCGCAGTTCAAAACAATTCCCAAAATAATGAATCCAATAACTGCAATCACCTTTATAGATGAAAAGATAAATTCAGCTTCACCATACCCCTTGACACCGAAGATATTGATGAAAACAATCAGGAAATAGAAAATTGAAACCCAGGCGGCAGAATTAATTGTGTCATTCCAATACCTAATTGTCAACGAAGAAGCGACCAATTCCAAAGGCATGACAATTAACCATTGCAAAACATAATTCCATGCCATACAAAACCCCCAAATTGGAGAAATAAACCGAGAGTTTAATGACAAAAAGGAGCCCGCAACAGGAAAGGCAACCGCTAATTCTCCCAATGCCTGAACAGTACAAAAAATCATCGTACCGATTAAAAAATAGCAAATAATTAACGAAGCCGGTCCACCGGTTTTTAGTGCAGTACCTGAACCAACAAACAAACCAGTACCAATTGCACCACCGATTGCAATCATCTGAACGTGTCTATTTTTCAAATTCCGTTTCAATGGTGCCTGTTCAGCGATAAGATTGGCCCTTTCCACGTCTGACAAATTCGGATCGATGTCTGCAACATCAAATTTTTTAAAACCATCAATGAAATCCTTGAAAAAACCCACTTTTGCTCCAGTGGCAGCAGCATTTGAGTATGCGCTTTTGGAGTCATTGGACCCAACCCTACTTATAACTGAATCATCATTGTATGTGATTTCGGGCGCCAGCTTAGATTCTGTCTTGGTATTAGCCGACGAAAACCCGCCCAGCTCGTAATCAAATGCTTTATTTGACATTATTGAGACAACGGGAAAAAAATGCTCAGGAAGAACTCACGGAAAGAAGACAATGAAGAAGAAAGAAAAGAAGTAGGACAAGAAAAGGCATAAGAAGTTGGGATCAAACGATGAAATAGCTTAACGCAGCAAAGCATAACATAACATAACATATCATTATATTTCATCTCCTTACATTTATAACCGCTAATGAGTCAGTAGTGGAAAATCGGAAATCATGGCATGCAACAGAACAGAACGGAATTTGCATTCTGAATAGAAAAAAGAAATGCTGATAATGCCTGCCTCTGCATTGATAAAACGATTACATACCAGAAAAAATTCCATTAGTCCTATTTTTGTGCCATGCCTTGCCAAAGATGCCAGCAAATTCACCGATTAGACCAATCATCAATTAAGGCAATGCACCGGCAAACACCGCACCAAATAGTCAAACGCCCCTGAACCGTTCCTAAATAGGAGATGCTCCCTCTGGAACCGGAGTTTTTTCATGCACTAGTCGGGGTACATCTAAGGCAAAGAGGTAAAACTACGTTGCATAAGGCATTACACAACCCATAATGCCATAAAAGGCATGGATATCGTATAGTGATAAGTGTCAAAAACGCCCAAAACGTCAGATGTGTCAAAATGCCACGGTGCGGCAATGACGTCTTTTTCTTTTCGCGCTTGGGCATTGCGCGTCGATGTTTCGGTATAACGCCGATGATTAACGTATTAAGTATATATATAAACAGTAGCTGACTGAGTGACAAAACAAGTAATTATTCATGAGTGGAAAATCCCAAAGTGAGAAGTATGTGACAAAAAGTAAAACATTAAATGACATAACATAAGCATAACAAACATAACATTTAATTAAAAAAAAAAAGAAAAAAGTAAAGTGAAATAAAGTGAAAAATAGCATAGCATAGCAGAATGAAATATACGTAAAAGATTAAAAGTAAAAAATTTGTCCTCTATAGAAAATATGTGTTCGATCATGTATCTAGTCAACGAATCAATCAGTTAATTGTAAATGTTTGATCCAATATCTAATTGATCAAGCTTACCATCACGAGCAGCCAATAATAATTTGTTCAACTTCAATTCGTCACTTGAATTACTGGCAGAGTCCAACGCAGAAGTGTATGGAATCAACTCATTTTGCAAATTGTATTGATCAACCGAGTATCCATTCATGTTGAGCATTGATTCATTCATGTTAACATATGAATCAAATAACCCTAAACTGTTGGACATATTTTGATCCTTACTCATGCTTAGTAAAAGATTGATATCGTTGTTAGATAACTGATCAGCAGAAAATTGATCGACCGTTTGTTGAGCCTGAACTTCTTGTTGTTGTTGCTGTTGTTGTTGTTGCTGATGATGATGTTGTTGTTGCTGTTGAATTTGTAATTGTCTTGCAAACCAACTTCTTTGGGCCGCTCTTGCACCCCAACTAACTCTAATCTTACAACCTCCACCAATATCGTAACCTTGCATTTCGTTGATTGACATTTCCGCACTTGCTCTATTGAAGAATTGAACAAATCCACAATTCTTACCTGCTGGTATTTTAACGTAACTGATATTGCCAAACTTGCTGAATAATTCAAACATTTGCTGCTCGCTAATTGGGACATTCAACCCACCTATAAAAACAGTTGTATTTGCAGGATCATTGAAAAATTGTAACGGTGCATTAGTTGGTATAGGCTGTAATAAATTTTTATTTTGAAGTAAATTTGTCTGTGATTGTGATTGTGATTGTGATTGTGATTGTGACTGTGACTGTGATTGTGATTGTGATTGCGATTGCAATTGTGATTGTGATTGCAATGGCTGAGAACTTGATTGGTTCAAATCGGCATTGGAGCCAGTTGCAAAATTTGAATTATGCACAGTTGCAATATTTGATTTTGATGCAGTCGAAACCCTAATTGCTCTACCCAACAAGACAAAACCTTGCATTTCAACCAATGCCTTCTTCTGTTCTTCCTCACTTAAAAATTTGACAAACCCATAACCTTTAATATTACCAGTTGATTGATCAACCATAATTTTGACACTTGTACATGAAGAATATTTTGATTTGAAAGTTTGAAGTAAAATTTGTTCGTTAATATTTTGAGGTAAGTCACCGACAAATATGGAATATTCAATCAAATTGGAAGATGCGTGGATTGGCGCATTTGGCGTATTGGCAACTGCTGCAACTGCGGCCGCCTGAATATTTGCAGACGACCAATTCAATCTAAAATAGTGTTGGTTATTGGTACCGGGGATTAATTTCCCATTAAAAATATTCAAAACTTGTGAAGCATCCTCAAAATTGTGGAACCTAATAAAGCAGTATCCTGCATTTGCTAGTCCCAATTGGGTACTCTGTTTATCTTTAATCAATTTGACCGAATGAACAACAATACCCATGGAACTTAATAAATTAGTCCAAATTTGCTTGATTGTCAATTCGTCCCACCTTTGATCCAATTCACCCATCCATAATTGAGGAATTTGGCCATTATTGTTGGATGTAGAGTTGGATTGTGGAGGGGTTGAAACTGGAACTGACACAGGGCTAACACTTCCAGAATTGACTAGATTTGAATGCAGGATATTTTCGTAAGACGCTGTGGTATACATTTATGATGTTTACTCTTTGAATAAATAATAATGTAAAATGGACAAGTGAAGTATGATTAATTGAAACAAGAAGTGAACAATGTGTGTTTTTATGCAATAATATTTTTGTTTTTATTTTATTTTATTTTATTTTATTTTTTTTTGGAATTCTATAAAGTATTTTCAGGAGGTAATGAATGATAAACAGCTAGTTAAATAAGAACTAAAATCCAATGAAAGATAGCAATAATAATTAAATGATTGAATGATAATGGGATGATGTGGTATAAAAAAGCAATCAGTAAAATATTAGATTAGAAAAAGAAAGCCAATCTGGAATAAATAAAAATGGTTTTTTGTGACACGAGATGATATGCAGTGCAGTGGGTTGACTAAAATTGAGCAATACAAAGGGAAGCTAAATAAGGTTCAATAAAATAAAATAAAATGAAATGAAGAAAATAGGATGAAATAAAATAAAACCAAATAAAACGAAATCAATCCAGACCAAATCAGTGACAGATCGAATATCAAAACGGGGATTTTTTTATAAAGTTTCAAGAATGCAACGGAATGAAACAAAATGGAAGGAAATGGAAGGGAATGGAAAGATGGAACAAAGTGAAACAGTGTGTGTGTACACGGTACGCCCTCCCGACTGTATTGCAGAAAGTCTAACAACAGAGTAAAACCCTAATGAAAAGAAAGCAAAAGGAAAGCAGAGATGCATGTACCAGGAACCTGGGCCGACGAGGCAAATCAGACGAAACCGATTCGTCCACATCATCCTAGCAAGTATGCCACCGGCGCCGTGGAAAATTTTCGTCCCGAGGCTGCCAGCGCCTGCAACTGCCACCTTCCACCCGCTGAGTAATCTCCGCGCGTTTCCGGCCGTCCCTGCTCCCTGCTCCGACCAGTTTTTTATTTCCGTTGGAACCTTGCGTTTCTGCCCCATCCCATGTATGTCACGATCCCATGTCACGATCCCATTTCACCGGCGCCCGCAGAAAACGCCCTCGAGCGCCCCGATGGCCATCCGGCGCCCGCCTCGGTTGAACACCCCGCTGCGCAGACACGCCTGCACGCTCAGCCGCCGGCCGCTGTCGACCTCGAGGCACCCGCGCACAAACCGCTTCGCCTCCAAACTAACGCCCTCCCACCGGGCCCCCCCGAGGAAAAGCTGCGCGTTTCTTCGCTTGGCAAGAATTCCCTCAAGGTCTTCGCTGTAGAAGGGAGAAACCCCACTGAGAAGAATGTGCCCAACAACCCCAAGAGACCAACTGTCAACTTTCTCGTTATACTCCCCCGTTTCCTCTTCTTGTTCCTTGACAAAAAAATCTTCTATACATTTCTTGCTCCGGTCCTTTCTCGCAAGGTTGATCTCCGGCGCCGCATATTCCGCCGTGCCAACCATAGTTTTCATCAAATACCCTCTCCTACTGCTAGCGTCATCGTCCACAACATGCTGTTTTGCAATGCCAAAGTCTCCAATACACAAGTGCGGATATTTTATAGGCGCACCCATCACTAAAATGTTATCAAGTTTCAAATCTCTATGCACAATCCCCTTATCATGCAAATACACCAACCCGCTGCATATCTGGTGCAACGCATATATGGCTTCACTCTCCGGCAACCGATGCAAAATATCGCTGTCTTGTGATAAGTACGAAAACAAATCTCCACCTATTGCCAACTCCTGAAACATCCTAATAACTCCATTTCTTTCATCGATAACCGTGTCTTTGACCTTGATTATGTTAGGATGATCGATCTTCGTCAATATATGATGCTCAATTTTACTTCTTTCAGCCTCCTTACTCATCATTGTTGTCTTAACAGCGTAGTATTTGCTTCGGTCGTTTTCGACATGAGCAATTTGGACCTTCCCAAACGTTCCAACACCTATAACATCATTAAAAATCACCCAATTTCCAACACGCAAACCATCCTTTTTTTCCACAATACCCTTATCGTTATTCATTTTTAGTTTAAAACTACATCCTTTGCATAATCTAACAATGTCTCCGTCTCTCAAAATACAAAAATTACCCCTACCAATTCCCTTGTTATTAACAAAGCACGTGTTACGTGACATATCCTGCAAGTAACACACGTTAGACGTGTTGGAATCAAACTGAATCATCCAAATATAACAATGCGTTGACGAAATTTGTAGATTATCGACACGTACTCTGGTCACCCTACTGTTCTTCTCGTCAGGTGCAAGCCTGCCAAGCGCAACTACACAGTTTTTGTATATAGGAATACTTGTACTCCGTTGTTCGCAGACCAACCAGCCACTTGGAACACCCATTTTGTCTGATATTGGAAAGCAACAAATGTAATAAGGGTTACATGCATACAAAAACTATATAAACTGAGCCTTATTTCTCATCCAAAAACCTCTGTGTGTGCTAAAATCGCACCTCATCTTCCCGTCCGTTATCAGGGTACAGACTCCCATAATACCTGACCATGGGAGAAAGCTTCACCATTTCACTATTCCCCACTTCCTCGCTCAACCACCCCTTGACAATTAGGGCAAAGAACTTCCAGGTAAAAGCATCAACATTGCCAATTGTGTTTCTAATACACACATCTTTCTGCCTTTCAAAACAAAAAAACATGCTCTTATCCAATGAATACGGCCCTAAAAGACACCACTTCTTCAGCAAATACATTAGATCTTCAATTCTTGCCCCATGACAAAGTTCAACTTGGATCTCCGACTGTAACAACTTTTCAACAAGCGAATCACAATCTGGGTTTCCGGCATAATCAAAACGCAGATTCTTTAGACCATTTGTAATACTTTCATCGACTTCTAAGCTGGAATAACTAGTCTCCGTGTCAGGACTGTCAATACCGTCTATGCTACCCATAGCACATAGCGTATCCAACGCGTGCATAGCTCTTGCTCTCTTAGTTTCACTAAATTATCCCGCAAGCACATGCCTTGCAATAAACACAACTGATAACAAAAATTCGCTACTGATATTCTTCTATTCTACCCTTTTGCAGGCACAGCTTCCTCCTGAGTTTCAACGAAAAACCACGTAGTACCCACGTTAAGATTGAAAGGGTTCTCTATCGAGCTATCCCTATCCTCTGCTGTGACAACGTGCTTGAAAATACCCATGATCCGCCCGACAAACCATTCCTTGCCCTCCAATTTCATTACTTCTTCTCGACTTCTGTCCTTTAAATAGTAATTCGGTGACCCAATATTGAATATAGCCCACGGTTGCTTCTTGTTTTCTTCAAAATCTTCACTTCTCGGGGCAAGTGTTTTCAAAAACAATACCAAGTCTCCGTTTTGAAAATTGTGCAATACCAATCTTTGCGAAAGTTTTTTCGTTAACACTTTAATGTCATTCTTAAACTGTATTTTTTCCTTCTGTAGCTTCCTAGCTAACGTTTCAACATCATCAAATCGCTTATGAATACGTTCTAAAATCAAAGTTTCGCCGATATTCGTCCTGCTCAAAAATTCTTTATACATCAGCTCCACGTCACAGTTCGAATACGCTTCAATAACCATAGTGAGCTTGAGATCATAGCTACTCAATAATTCAAGAGTTTTCGCAAATTCTCCGGTTTTTGGCTCATGCAGTTTTTCATTACACTCTTTTCCAGCAGCAGCAATATTGTCATAATTTTTCTTAACTTGAACCTTTTCCAATTCTTCAATTTGTTTATTTAGAAAAGGTAACCACCGTAATTTACCCTTTGAATCATTGATCATATTTGAAGCAACAACTTCTAAAAACAACTTATTATCGTCAATATCAACATCTTCACCGTTTAATTTAACAAAAATATCCTTTTTTTTATATTTTAAGCCCTTAATTCTCTTAACATCAATTGAATCATCTTCTTCCTTCACCAATAATAATCCCATTATTTCAAATATCAAGCAAAATGTCTTCATATTAGAATAGATATGATCACTCAAATCTTTCAATTTTTCAAAGAAAAAAAATAATATAGATAAAACATTATTGACAACTTCATCAGTTTTCTTGATCTTGTCAACAACCCTATCATGCTGAGTTTTAATATCAATTAATTCCTCAATGCGTAGCTTTAAATCATTTTTTTCCTTTTGATTGATTTGATTTTCGTTCATCAACTCGGTTTCTTTATGTGACATATTTTCCAACAAATCTTTATTCATTACATTCAATTCTTGGATTTCTAAATTTAGTTTACTACTGGACTTTTCAGCCAATTTTTTCTCATTTTGTAACTTTGTAATTTGTTTCTTCAATTCTTCAATAACTACATCCTTTTTAGAAGCAATCTCTTTTGTGTCTTCGATTTTCGTTTGATAGCTTTCAAAACGACTTTCCATGCTTTTGATAATATTCTTCATTTTTATCATTTCCTCACCATTTTTACTTTTCCGTAAATCTTCAACTTCACGATACAATTTCTCATTTTCCTCTTCAAGTAATTTTAATTTTTCAGAATAGTGACTGGGTGGCAACTTTATTGTTCGACGACCTAATATACCCGGAGAGTCAATAACCAAATTATCATCATTGAAAGTTTCAAATTCAGTAACTTTGAATGTGTTGGCGTTAAAATGGGCCCATTTATCTTGGAAAATTTGAAATTTCTTTTCATGCAATAAATTCTCAAGCTTGTTGATTCTCTCTTTATAAACCTTGATCAACTTATCACTATCGCTTGGTTTCTGCAATTTGGACTGATCTCCAACTTTAATATCAATTGTGATCCCACTACTCTCAAAACTCTTAACAAATTTTTGAAGTATTTTCATATGATGCTGGTCGTCATGATCAAATGTTCCTAAACCATCTACATTCCCAGACTTAACAACCATTCCTTCAGACCTTTTTTTGACTTCAGCAGTTTGCAATTTTTCGATACCTATACTTTCCAAATATGCTTGTAGCTGTTCCAATAGTACAAAATCATAATTGCTCTTTTCAAGAGATCTAAAAAAGTTTAAAATATCTTTTAGTTTTACATACTTAAGCAATCCTTCAAAATATGAAGAATCCTTAAATACTAAATTTTGGTCATCTATAATATGGGGAGAAGCGACATTGATATCTAATTTAGCCTTATTTTGAAATCCATTCAAATTTTGAAGAATCTTATTGAATGGAGTTAAATAGCTATTGGAATCTGAGCTATGACGCTTAAGCGCTGCCATAGGCACCTTTACTTCTTCTCCAATTGAAACCAAGTGAAAGTTCTGTAAATTCCTATGTATAAAATCTTCTTTATATTTTGAATCATTTAGAAATGTTAACTTAATCTTTTCTACCCCCACACCATCAATGAATTCATTTAGCCATTTTGCCCTATTATTTTGCTCAATAAAATTAATCATTTCGAAAACTTCATTCGCCTTTTTTGATATTTTATCCATTGAAAATCCATATTTGATATTACCCAATACTGCAATTGTCCAGATACCAAATATTAACGGTAAATCAGTAACTAATGATAACTGCAATTCATTGTTCTGCATTGTTTCAATATCATTGACAACTTCGGTATTCAAAATTTTGGTTGCTTCCCTAATTGATAGCTGAATTTGAACAATTGACAGCAATGTTGATGTAACTATTTTTGTCTGAAGCTCTTCCCGTATATCTGAAAATTTGCGCTGGATCTGGTATAGTTCATGAGACAACGATGTGATTTGTGGCACATAATCATTACGCTGTTGTTTATATTTGCTAACTAAAGATTTAATTTTTCTATCTGCATCTTGTGAAAGAAGTGTAGACATTTGGTTTGACGTGGTAATCAATTCTTCAAATGATGGCAAAATATGCATTTCAGTACTCATACTATTTACAACTTTTTCAAGTTTAACGTAAATCTCCTTCGCCTTCAGTATAGTTTCTTCTTCAGAACTTTCCCATTCCGGCTTCAAGTATAATTGTTTAAAATATTCATACTCATTTATAATTGATTCTTTTTGTTTAACTATATCACTTTCAATTATATTTTTGAGTTTTTTGAACAAAGCATTTATTTTAATTGACATAGTCTTGGAACTTAATGCTGCATCTCTATTCTTATCAATATCTATGAGATCTGAAAGAGTCAATGTTTTCAGTTGATTATTCGATTTATCAACGTACGAAAATGATATTTTCTGCAACAAAAGAAAGGAACTTTCCCAGGATTCAGATAAACTATTTGCAGTTAAGTTATTGAACAGATCGAATAGTGTGTTGAGCTCGTTCTCTAGGTTAGCGAATAAATTGGAAATATACTGAAGCAAACAGTTCAAAGCTCTTAAAATGTTCTCGATAATTTCGTAATCATGATAATACACATTTTTAAACAAAGCACTTTTCATATCTGATAGTAGCGCAGAAGACCAACCTGAGTTTCGCTTAAGAACGTTTAAAAGTAACCTTAGACTATCAAAATCTAGGCTTGATGAATTAATAACAGAATCTGAACTTTCAACTGAATTTATAAATTTATTCAAGTTTATCGTCAATAAAGGCGATTCACGGGGTTTTATCATAGAAATCATTTCATCATTTTGAAATGTTGATAACAAATCTTTAGTAATAATAGTCGTCCGATCACTTTTAACCAATACCGGATTAAAAAATTTCCTATCAAACGCAAATACTTCATTAATTTGCTCATGAACTATCATTGAAAATTTAAACTTGAGACCGAATGGAGTTAGTAGAAACAACCTTTCAACGTTTATTTTCAATGCTTGTGCAACATATACCTTAAAAGACTCCATGTTTGCAAAAATGTCATAGGGCGTACTAATCCTAACTCCTGTAAATGCATTGTATATTGACAATCCATGCGATTGGTTTGATTGGTCTGATCGGTTTCCGTTTCGATTATTTGTGTCCATAACTAGCGAACCTTTCAAAAACGTTGACATGAGCGGTAACGGTAATAACTGATTGTTGTTATTGTATAATGAGTTATTCATTCTTCGAATAGCCAAAATATGGCCGATCTAGATATCTATCTTATCGGACTTGGAAAAAAGTAAGAAAATTGTGTACTTTTAAGCAAAAATTCGGTTGTTTCTTTACTCTAAAATGTAAAACAGCACTCTAAAAGTTCAGAAAATTTCCCTCCGAGTTTCTTTACTGTGGAGTTTAATGAATCAGAGTACGAAACAAAATGCCATTGCAGAACATTTCTTATAAGCTGGATATGATGTATCATATATGCACCCTACGCCCTCACAAAATAAAACACGGTGCACTGGTGTCAGCGCAAATCGTTTTTATCATGGATTTTGGTGATATACTTAGTATTGAAGGTCAGATATTGAATTTTTTTGTGCTATACAACTATACCATGGTTAATTTGGAGGATATTGAAATAAGGAGTGTCTCCCTTAACACTGAGTTGCGAAGCCGAGAAGTTATTGACAAGGAAATAGCCGATGTTGAGGCAATAACGAACAAACACTTGAGTGAACCATATTCAATATATGTTTACAGGTTTTTCATTAACAACTGGCCCGATTTATGTATTTTAGCTCTTCACGAGGGAAAAATAGTTGGGAATATAATATGTAAAGTTGAACCACACAGAAACGTGCGTGTTCGAGGTTATATTGGCATGTTATCTGTTGAGGACGAGTACAGAGGTTTAGGTATTGCAAAAAAATTAATCGAAGAATCAATCCAATTGATGATTGAAAAATACAAATGCGATGAGATAACTTTAGAAACTGAAGTGATTAATGAAAAGGCGTTGAGGTTGTATGAGAATTTCGGGTTTGTAAGGATCAAACGATTGTTCAGGTATTACATGAACAGACATGATGCGTACCGGCTTGTTTTACCCATTACAGAGAAATCGGCGGTATGTTCATCTGATTTACCTGAATTGGACAATCTCGTAGAAGCAATGTATTAAACCGTATATATATAAATATAGAAAGTAAAGAAAGAAACTATAATTGAATTATTCTTCGTCTTCAAATTTTGGAGCCAAATAGTATCTGAGGTACCCACTTGGTAATTTAAACTCAAACAAAGCTGGCGCTTTATCCGTTAATTTTATAGTAATTGTAGAGGACAATGTTGAAGCCTTGACAATATCGTTTAAGTATTTAGCGCCAAAAGTTAAATTAACTGGTTGATTCATGTCAATTTTAATACTCTCGTCAGGATTATCAAGATCTGTATGTGGTTTGAAAATAACACTACCTGAACCAATTTGACCATCTGCCTTAAATTTAACGGATTCTTTTGTCACAATAATTTGTAAAGATTCACTCATGGTCTTAAAGTCCCTTGCAATTTTAGCAAAATCAGATGATGGCATAGTTATAGAGCAGTCATTGTCCATATCATCAATTGTAAGGACATCTGAATCAATGTCCATTAATTTAAGTGAGAATTCCGAAATTCTATCCTTCTTTTTATCTTCAAAAACAATAAGTAATGAATCTGGGTTATCTTCAGCAATCAAAGTTAAATAATCTTCGTTATTACCTTGTTTGAGAATTTTACCTAAGGATTCTAAATCCAAACCTAAGACTAAATCTCTGTCACATCTGAATTCTTGGAAACAACCAGGGTCCATTTTCAATGCAATCAAAAGAACTCTAGAATCGTCAATCGCTTGAACGGTGATACCGTCGTTCTGTGAACAGTTGAAGTTACATAACTTAACTGAGTCTCTAATGGAGTCAATAATCTAGGATAAAATTGGAAATTTTAGTTAGTACAAGGAATGAAAGAATTAAAACTATAGTGGTACCTACTTTTTTCAAAAGTGAAGCTTGATCGAATTTACCTTCTAACATGGTGTTTGTGTGCGTTGCAGTACTGATATGAACAGGTTTTGGAACAAAAGGAAAAGCATTACTGGAGAACCAACTGAAACTGCGTGACGCGTAGCATTTTCCTATTGCTTTCCAACAGCTTAGTATATAATCTCATTCAAATTTACTACCCAACACACGCGTAGCACAACTTCACTGAGGGTCGATCGGCCTTGTCGCAACTTCAGCTTTTTTCCAAGTTCTGTGAATTTGCGCTGATAAGAGACACCATTGACATGACTGCATGCGAACAGGGGCTTTCTGAATAAGGATAGCAATGGACTTCGTGAAAAAGGCCATTTGGGGAACTGACCCAAAGGAACAGTACAGGAAATGCCAACAGACACTAAGAAAGAGCAAGCGTCAGATGGATAGGCAGATCCAAGATTTGAGTAATATAGAGAAAAAGAGTAAATCTTTGATCAAACAGGCTGGAAAAAAGAACGATTTGAAAGCCGCTAGAATGTACGCTAAGGAACTTCGAAACACGCAAAAAGTCAGTGAACGAATGTATGTTTCCAGGGCAACTTTGGATTCCATAGAATTGAAATTGAGTGAGCAACAACAGTTGCTTAAAATAACTGGCTCTTTGCAAAAATCAACAGCTATAATGAAAGATATGGGTCAACTGGTCAGATTGCCACAGATAGGTAGGACTGTCCAGGAATTATCAAAAGAATTGACGAAAAGCGGTGTTATTGATGAAATGGTAACTGATGTATTAGATTCAGCTGATTGGGAAGACGAAGATTTGGATGAAAATGAAGAAATTGACATTTTATTATCAGATATATTGGATGAGGATGATATTAAGCAAACATCACAACAAGTGCAAGAGCCAAATACACCTCAACTTGACCAAATACCCAGTCAATTTGGTCAACAATCTCAAGTGGCGGAAGAGGGAGATGATGATTTAATATTAAACATGAGGCAAAGGCTAAGCGCTTTACAAGAATAGAATAAAAAATGTTGTATAGTTGTTGTTTAATTTTATACAAATTATATAATGTGCTTAATCGGTTGTTCGTTGTGTAGGCTCCCATATTGCTCTATTTCCAATACTTTGTTATACTCTCCAAATAAACTTAAATTAAAATAATACCAGTAATAACAGCAAACAAAAGTCCAAATAATGAGCTCCATTGGCTATTATTGTAATTGTTTGCACCTCCATTTTTGGATGTAATTAATGCAGTTCTGTTAACTAACTTATTTCTAGTATAAATTGAATCATCCGATGCTTTAGAAGATGTTGAATTTTTTGTATACGTTCCATTTAAACTTGATGTATGAAATTGTTCAAATGACGAAAAAAAGGTAGAAGGATTTTCAAAACTGGAAGTAATATTGCCAACCAACGATTCTGATTTAATATTAGTTTCAATGGAAGGCTTTTCAGTTTCTGAAAATGGATACGAATTCCATGTCTCTGGAGTTGTCCAAATACTGGTTGTGGTATCAACAAATTTTTGAACTGTTTTTGTACCGTTTCTTAGATTGACAGTATTTTCAGCTATTGAAGTAATAGTAGCTTCGCCTACTGAAATAGTTTTCGAAGTTTTGGGTGGAACGAAACTTATTGATTCAATTTCTGTTGTGACAAGTATATCTTCACTTTCATCAAGCTCAAGCTTTGTAGTTGAGAAGGTAAATGGCTCACGGGTTGTGGATGGCTCATTAACTTCTTTCAAAGGAATTGTTATTTCAGGTTCTTTAACTTCTGTAATCGTAACTGAATGAATTGATGTAATGGTAGTGGTGGTATAAAGTGTAACAATTTTCATTGGCATTTCATCCTCAGTTTCGTTGTCAATTTCATTAGATCTTTTTGCAACTAGTGGATGGTGTGAATCAGGGCTGCCGGCAAAAAATAAGCGGTCTGTTTTAGCTGATTCATAATCTTTGTCTTTTGCATCCGTACCACTTTTATCGCTATCAAGCCACTTAAAAAATCCTTTTTGTTCTGCAAAAGCCGAGTTTTTTAATAAAGGCTCAAAATCTGTATTACCACCCAAAGAATTTTTGTTAATATCAACTAGCACAAACTTTTTTGAGCCAAATGGAGAGGACTTTTTAGTTGCTTTTTCGTGCTGTGACCAACCAAATGGAAAACCTGCTGCAAAAATGTTTTCTTCCTCAATTTTGACAACTTTAGAAAGATCCAATGATTCAACGACTGTGTTATCATTATTACGGAATTTATAACCCACACCCAAAGTTGAAGCTTTCAAGTCATCACTATAAGCTTCATGGGTGGTAGGAACAAGATAGATCACACCTGATGGTGATTTCCATTCACTAAAGTGAACACATGTTGAACCAAATTCTCGGTTGCTCAAAATAGATTGAAAAATTTCATGTGCTATTTGATTTTGCTCTTTCTCGGAATACGAGTCAAGAGAGTGTTGCCGCATTTCTTGTCTTTGAGATAAAACAGGAAGAATTAGTGGTAAAACGGAAAAAATAGCTAAAAATTTCATCTCAGTGTCTTTTATATGTTTGTGTTGAAATGTAGTATTTTATTGGTACAAAGAAATAGGCACTAAGTATAAGCAATGAATGATGCAGAAAAAACTTCGAAATATAACAGAAAAGGAGGACAAAGAAAAAAGAGGGAAAAAAAAGAAGGGCAATACGTTTTGAACGTTTTAAGCACTGGTCATCCAAATTTTAGTTTCCACTTTAGGCAAGACCACGCTTCCATGTTCTCACGTGACCGCACCCTAAAATCCGAGTTTTCTTTTCAAAAGGAAGGCTGCCTTGTAGTATGGTTGGGCAAGAGAAGATTCTCTGTCTAGGGCAACGGGATAGCCTTCATCACTTCTGTAGCAAATGTCTTTATTTAAAGGTATGGAGGCAAGGTGCTCGATGCCTATTTTTTCAGCTTCTTTGAGAGCACCTCCATCTCCGAAGAGATGTTCTTCGTGATTGCAATTGGGACATATGAACACGGACATGTTCTCTATCAATCCAAATATTGGAATTTTCACTTTATTAAACATGGCTATCCCCTTCTTGACATCAATTAATGCTAGATCTTGGCTGGTGGATACAATAACCGCACCAGCCACTTTCAATAATTGACTTATGGTCAATTGCACGTCACCTGTTCCAGGCGGAAGATCAATTACCAAAACGTCTAAATTATCCCATTGAACATCAAACAAAAGTTGCTGTAATGCTTTTTGTAACATCATGCCTCTCCACACAATTGGGCTTTCTTCACTTGGAATCAGGTATCCCATCGACATAGTTTGAATACCATAATTTTTTAAAGGAATTAGTTTACCACTATCGGATAACCTGGGTTCCCCCTTTAAGTTCATAAGTTTTGGTACGCTTGGCCCGAATATATCCGCATCTAGTAATCCGACATTTAAACTAGAATTTTGTAGTGCAACCGCTAAATTTGTTGATACAGTGGACTTACCAACACCGCCCTTACACGAAGACACCAAAAGTACTTTGGAAACATTAGGTAGTGCATGTTTTACAGGAAGTTTTGTATTTGGTGCTTTGAATTTCGGTAACCCCTATAAAAATTATGTTAGTAAAATGAAAAATAAAGATTGTCTGCAAAATCTGAACACACAAGTGGATTCGAATGATTTCTAACTGGCCTAAAAGTTGCAAACTGCCTGTGCAGCAACAATATTTTTTTCATCCTAGTTGGTGGACCCCAGTTAAACTTTGTAAAAGGAATGGCACATAAGTTGTTCCCCTCAAATCCCCGATATACGGGAAATTGTATTTTGCGCAACGAAGAAAATATGCATTCATGTTCCAAAAGAAAGTTTTAAGTAACAAGGCTCTGCACTGACACACTCTTCGCAAGGCTTGAAAATGCAAAGACTGCTTAATAACCACACTTCAAATATTCTACTTTGTCGGGTGAAGGCAACGCAATTGAAAAGACTCATAAGCTCGACCTCAAAATCAACGAATATCAAGCCACTTCTAGAATCCTTAAAGGAAGCTGAGCTTTATTTTGCAAACAATCCCAGGGCCATCAGAAAAATAAATGCAGTTAAAAGCATAGTTCCTAATGAAAATCTTTTTGAATTTGAACCATCCACGATTTCTGTAGGTATTGTGCAATATGGAAATATGAAACCGGGACTGTTTACAGATTCGTTACTTGCAGATCCTATGTCAAGTGATAATAAATACGACAAATTAATTAAAAAATTTCGTGCTTCAAATCCAAATTCAAACATAAAAGTGTTATATGGACCTAAAAACCGATCAATGGGCGGTGGTGTATTTACATGTAAATCACCTATTTTAAACCATGAATTACGCTTAATACAAGATGCAAAGAATGGTGATGGTTTAGGCAAAACACTAAATCGTAATTTATTCAATAATTTATCGTTGATCGAAGTCAACGATAAATCATTTACACAGCATGACAAAGTAGAAGGAGCAGAAGCTTTGGACTTTGGTACAAAACAACAAGATGACAAAATCACAGAATCTGATTGTCAAATTTGGGCATATGTTACATCTGATAGTTCCAACATAGATAAAATTAATGATTTACCATATTTTGTAGTTATTAATGAATCAAGTGATAAATCTAGTATCGGTGGTGAACTAGTTGAAAATTTACAGCAAAATAGTTTTAAAATTGATCTTGAAAAATTGGATAAAGCAAATATTTTGGTTTCGGAAAGTACAAATAATATTTCTCAATACTTGAAATTATACCAAGAGTCTAACATAAATGAATTGTTGTTTACAATCAATAGAGAAACTTCAGGATATAAACCCTTAATACTGGTTTTACGGAGTCTTGTTAGGGATTTACATTTAGAGAAATCGGATGATGTTAAAGTAGCTCAAGAATTGAAAAACGAAATAATTTCATGGGCACAGAATTCGCATTTTGAATTACAAAGTAAAGTAACGCCATTTTTGGATACTATATTAGTTAAACAGTTGAGCAAAATAAGCCAATTGATTATTAACTCTGGTGATTTGACTTTAATCATCTCCAATTTATTGAATGGCACACGAGCTCAAGTAAAGACAGGACTTTTCAACAAACCGATAGAATGTTATGGATCTTTGCAAGAAGCCACCGCAACATCTCATTATTTGGAGGGTAAAATTGATGCACTATTTCCAGAAAACAAACATCCAAATACACCAGCAGAAGAAACTAAAAGGAATGTTGA
Source organism: Pichia gijzeniarum (assembly GCA_030556995.1). NCBI lineage: Eukaryota > Fungi > Ascomycota > Pichiomycetes > Pichiales > Pichiaceae > Pichia > Pichia gijzeniarum. The sequence goes on from JAKTVB010000074.1 coordinate 37,781, forward strand.
AGATTTTTTAAATGAACTAAAAGAAAAAGTATCCAATGAAAAATTACCGGAATTACAATCAAACATCAACAAATTATTGACGAGAGAAATTATTGCTGCACCATTCACCATATTCACATTGTGCAATGTTGGTTACCTATACGATTTCATAACTATGAATACCGCAGTTGCAATCACTGCGTTGAGTATTGCAGTTACTGCCAACACATCTCAAAAAAAAATAATAAAGATCATAACCAATTTCAAAGATTGGTATTTGGAGAGTCTTAGATTGTATATCGACGACACCATGCATTTCTTGGGAAAGGTTCTTGAAGAAAACATTAGAGAATATGAAATAACACAAACTAAAAAGAAAGAGGTCATAAAAAATTTGAAAGCAGCAATTGCAGAGCTAGAGAAGGCCAACATCTCTTTTAAAAGCTCGAACGAATCAAAAAATGAGTAAGTTATATAGACACATATTTATGTTTGTGTAGTACTAGTGTTCTAACATCAATATTGGTCATGGTCCATGATTCGATTGCGCGTAATCGATGTTATTGATTGATATTTTTTAAGGCGTGATTGATCGCCGTCAGGATGAATTGATGTGCATAGTAAAGAATCATTGGCACAATGTTTCTGTTCAAGTCCAAACAGTTTGATCCCGATCAATTTGAAGCAGAATTGAAGAAAATCACAACAAAAATTTCGACTAGTGAAAAGAAACTTAGAAAGTTAAACACGCAAAAAAAACATTACCAAAAAATTGTTCCATTGTATTTAAGTACAGGATATGTTATATATTTCAGCTATCTTTACCAAATGGGCAGACTTTCTGAGCCTAAGACTATGTTCTATTTGACTTTGCTACCCATAGTTATAGGATTATTCCATTATACCCTTCTGACATTTTATAGCTATTTGATTAATAATAAAGAGAGTTATATTGAATTTTTGAAAGGACAGCACAATGAGAAATTGTCAGTGTTGAAGGAGAAAACAAATTTTGATAAAACTAGAGATTTGCTCGCAAGATTTTCAGACGGAGAAGACATAAAGGAAATGGAAAAAGAAGTTGATGAAATTCGTAAGAAGAAGCAAGAGTATATGAAAATGATCCAAGAGGGTGAAAAAGGTAAAGTGTTGGAGGATCTGCAAAAACAGGAGAAGAGTAACAGTGGATTTTACGACCATTTTTTAAGCACCCTTTTGGGAGAAAATGAACTGAGCCCAGATAAAAGGTATGCTTTAATTTGTAAAAATTGCTTCAAACATAATGGATTAGCACCCCCGGGCAAAATACCAGATGAGGTAAAATATGTCTGTTTTGAATGTGGAGTGCTAAACAATGGAAAAGAAAGTGAAGATAAAGAAGAAAAAACACTGGAGTTAAAGAAGGAAGATGAACTAGAAAAGTAAGTTTTAGTTAATATAATATATACAAATCTCTTCAACTGTATAAAAACATAAAAATATTACTTAATTTAAGAAAGAGCCATGATGGCATTGACAATATCACCGTTGTTTTCCTTAAGAGCCTTGATAGCCTTATTTCTTGAGGTGTTGGTTTGTTCCATAATAACAGTAATATCGGTTTCTTCAAGACCATCAGCATCTTGAGGTTCTTCGTCAGCATCAGCTTCTGCTGGTTTGTCTTCAAGAGAAGCTTTCTTCAAGTCGTCTTGAATGGAAGTTGCTAAATCTTCTTTTGGAGCATTAACGGCATCGTTAACTTCCTTTGCAGCTTGTTGAGCGGCCATTGCTTCTTGGTATCTCTTGTTAAGATCTTCAACCTTTGCCTCACCAAAAATAATGTAAGAGCCACCGAGAGTTCTGTAAACTTCTGGCTTGTCAATGGCTAAGATGGTGTTGTTTTTCTTTTTGAAAGTAACTCTGGAAATTTCTTTTAATGGTTTTAAACCTAATTTCAAAAGGGCATCCTTAGCCTTCTTTTCAGCCTTAGGGACAATAGTTACTTCAGCACCTTGTGGGATTTCTTCAATAGACATGTTAGTGTTGTTTCTGTTATACCAAAAGAAAAAGTCGAAGAAAAGTAGCTAGGCCTTAAGAAGTGCAGATTGGAAAACGAAGTCTGGAAAATGCACACTGGAAAATAGCAGACGCACCGAGAAAAACGTCCATTCCCAAAACGGCAGGTCGCTCGCGGTGGTTACGCAGCCCCACCAGTTGCATGTCACGTGCTAAACAGTGTCACGTGATGCTGCACATGTGTTGTTTGCTTTTAGCTTTCACCAGATGATGTGATGGTAGTTCAACTGTTTTCCTATGCTCCTCCGCCAAGACTTTGACGTTCGTTTTACTCATTCAAAGTCTCTGTCGTTACTTTTTGTTTACCGTTCTCCCTTTCGATCGTCAGGGAAAACTTTTTCCCTCTCTTTTTCCTCCCATCTTTAGCACAAGTAAGGCGCACAGCGTAGATTTCAAGCCACATCATGAAAACAGTAGAGGAAGACGTCAGAGGTTTTTTAACCATTATTTACAGCGTTTGTTTTAAGAGGTTTTATGATAAGGGACGTACAGAGGGAGATCTGAATGACTCCCGAGAAATTTTTTTCAATCAAAAGCTTCCTGATTACATGATTGACCAGAAGACAAATCAAAATAAAATAATTTATCCACGGAATAAAATTAGAACTACGAAATATACACCACTGAACTTTATACCAATGAACATTTTTTTTCAGTTTACAAATATTGCCAATTCGTACTTTTTGTTTATTATTATTCTTGGTTGTTTCCAAATTTTTGGTGTTCAGAGTCCTGGAATGCAAGCCGTGCCATTGATTGTTATTGTTGTTTTGACTGCGTGTAAAGATGCTTTTGAGGATTACAGACGTGCAGTTTCGGATTACGAGATGAATAGCTCCAAAGTTCATAAACTAATTGGACTGGAAAATTTCAATTGCGCAGAAGCTAGTATCAGTTCATGGCGAAAATTCAAAAAATCATGTACGAGAATATCTGTCGATTTTTTCAAGTTGTTCAAAAGAAATTCAAACAAGAAAGGTAAAGAAAATGCAAGTGATACCGCAAGTGTCGATTTATATACCGTTAGATCTTTAAATACCACTGATGGAATATCCGATGGCGATTCGGAAAATTCGTATCCTTTAAAGTTTAAGTCGACTCAATGGAAAGAAGTAGTTGTTGGTGATATTTTACGAATACGCAAAAATGAGGAAATTCCTTCAGACGTACTGATTCTCAAATCCAGTCATGAAAACGGTTCTTGTTATATTGAGACTAAAAACTTGGATGGTGAAACAAACTTGAAAACGAAACACGCAATGAGTTCAACATCCTCAAATATACATAGAATTTCTGATATTCCGAAACTAGTATTTTCAGTTGAGTCTGAAAAGCCAAACAAAGACTTATACACTTTTCATGGTGTTGTCAATTATGAAGATATCAAAGGGATTGATGAGCCATACTCTGAGGCGGCCACAATCGATAATGTTTTATTAAGAGGTTCAGTTTTAAGAAACACTCATTATGTCATCTGCATCGTTATTGCAACAGGTGAAGAAACCAAAATTATGCTTAACTCAGGTGTGACACCGACAAAAAAATCAAAAATTTCTAGAAATTTGAACTATTTTGTTTTGATAAATTTTTTCTTGTTATTTATCCTATGTTTTGTCTCGGGTTTGATCAATGGGTTGTTTTACAGGAAAAAATCAGACGTTTCTAGGCTTTTTTTTGAATACGCTCCGTACGCTCCAACACCAGCGGCTAATGGAACATTAACATTTTTCGTGGTGCTTATCATGTATCAAACGTTAGTTCCAATCTCATTATACATCACTATCGAAATCATCAAAACCGTTCATGCATTTTTCATATACTCAGATGTTAATATGTACTATGAACGTTTGGATTTCCCATGCATGCCTAAATCATGGGGTATTTCTGATGATTTGGGACAAATTGAATACATTTTCAGTGATAAAACTGGTACTTTAACTCAAAATATTATGGAGTTTAAGAAATGCGCCGTTGGTAATAACTCTTATGGGTTGGCCTACACGAATGCTCAAGAGGGATTCGATAAACGTTTAGGTACTGTTGATGTTGAAGCAAAAGCTATATACATGAATAATTTGATTGTTACTGAATCTGCGAAAATGGTTTCAAAATTATCAGCAGTGAACCCATTTTTTAAAAATGAGAATCTGCAATTTGTGTCAAACGATTTTGTTAATGAAATGGATGAATTCAAAAATCATGAATTTTTGCTCTCATTAGCACTATGTCATAATGCAGTTGTTGAACACCAGGACATTGACAATGAAGAAGCGCTTGATGATGAAACTTGTATTAATTACAGTGCCGAATCACCCGATGAAATTGCTTTGGTTTCTTTTGCAAGAGATATGGGTGTTGTGTTTCTAGGAAAACTACAAGATGATTATGTCATTTATGATAAAGGCGAAACGCTAACATATAAGGTTTTGTGTACTATTCCTTTTACATCTGCAAGAAAAAGAATGAGTATTGTTCTTCAGACTCCTGATAATAGGGTTGTTTTATACATGAAAGGTGCAGATAATGTGATATTACAAAGAACTGTTACAAGTGAATTTGTTGAAGCTATTAAGTCCAATTTGGAGGAATATTCAAGCGAGGGTCTACGTACTTTGTGCGTCTCTTACAAAGAATTAAACGTTTCTGAATTTAACGCTTGGTTTCGTGAATATGAGAAGGCAAGTAAATTATTGGATGAGCAGAGAGAAATTCAGACTAATAGGCTTGCTGATGAATTTGAAAATGGTGTTTCAGTTATCGGTGCAACCGCCATTGACGACAAATTACAAGATGGCGTTCCAAATACAATTGAAAGTTTAAGGGAGGCAGGTATTAAAATTTGGGTTTTAACTGGTGATAAAGTTGAAACTGCAATAAGTATCGGTTATTCGTGTTCGATGTTGAACAATGACATGGATTTGCTTAGAATTCAAAGTGATAATGTACAAGAATTAGAAAAATTACTTGATACCATTTTGAATGAAAAATTTCAAATTGACGTAAACACTCCAATAGACTTGAAAAAAACAAAATTAGATCATTCTATTCCCGATGAAAAATATGCTTTATTAATCGACGGTAAAACGTTAAGTATTTTGTTTGATGAAAGCTCAAAAGAAATACAGTTGAAGTTTCTAGTTTTGGGTAAAAAATGCTGTTCAGTTCTTTGTTGCAGGGTTTCACCGTCACAAAAGGCAGATGTTGTTAAGCTGGTCAAGAATAATTTAGATGTTATCACATTAGCGATAGGTGATGGTGCAAATGACGTTTCCATGATTCAAGCTGCAAATGTTGGTATTGGTATAGCCGGTGAAGAGGGTAGACAAGCTGCGATGTCTTCAGATTATGCTATTGGCCAATTCAAGTTTTTACTAAGACTGTTACTAGTTCATGGTAAATGGTCGTTCCAAAGACTATCTGAGATGATTCCATGTTTTTTTTACAAAAACGTTATTTTTGTTATGCCTCTCTTCTGGTATGGAATTTTCACCGATTTTGATGGTACTTATTTGTACGAGTATACCTTTTTGATGCTTTTCAACTTGTTTTTTACATCAATTCCTGTTATAACGCTTGCAACAATGGACCAAGATGTTCCTGATTATGTGTCATTGGTTGTTCCTCAGTTGTATAGAAAGGGCATCAGGAAAAATGGCACTGGAATCTGGAAATTTTTAGTTTACATGTTTGATGGATTATACCAATCTGCAGTATCATTTTTTTTTCCGTGGTTACTTTTTAGAACTGGGAGTTTGGCCACTCACAATGGATTGGGAATAAACACAATATTTGGAGTAGGTACATTTGCAATTCACATTTCAATTTTATCATGTAATTTATACATCATTTTGAAGCAAAGGAGATGGGATCCAATTACCGTATGTTTGAACATCTTATCTGATGTGTTACTTTTCATTTGGGTTTGTGGTTGGTCATCATCGAAATTTTCGATTAGTTATTATCAACTTGGTCTTAGAAATTACGAAAGCGCCAGTTTTTGGGCATGTACTTTTATTGGTGTTTTGGCGTGTGTTATCCCTGGATTCATGATTGACTTTATCAAGGTCAACTTTTTTCCCGATGATGTCGATATAGTCAGAAAGTTGTTAAATGTTGGGTTTTTCGAAAAACGTGATCAAGAGCACCTGAGAAAAGATTTAGAAGTTGCTGGGGGAATAGGTGGTCTCTCAAACTCCGGCCTTAATGAAAAACCTGCCAACAAAAGATCTGATTCTTTAGAATTCGAAAATACTTCAGAAATTTCAAAAAAACTTGATTCAAACAATAATAATAATTGTGTATAGTAGTTAATATTAATTAAGCATTTGTTTATTGTGGCCGTGCGTGTTTTTTTTTTTTTTAAAGTTGCGTTGTCATGTTTATCTTTATATTTGTGAATACTGTCAACTGACCGAATGGTGAAAAATAATGAGAACACTATAAAAGCCGTTGAAGTAAGTAAAACGGCAAATTCAAAACATGTGTTGCAGAAAGGCTATGAAGGGATAAAGTGCTTAATTTGGTCAATTTTGTTTGATCCGGATGTTGTAGGCCCAGCGTGCGTGCTCATGTTCCTTGTTGAAGCAATGCTGCTTGAACTTATCATCATTAAAGTACCATACACAGAAATTGATTACAGCACTTATATGCAGCAAATTACACAAATTGAAAATGGCGAGTTTGATTATGATAAAATCTCAGGTGATACCGGTCCAATCGTTTATCCAGGTGGATACGTTTTTATCTACTCATGGATGAAACTTTTAACCAACGGCATGTTAGATTTGAAAAGGGGACAAGAAGCATTCAGATTATTGTATCTAGTCTCGTTAGCATTGACATTTTTGATTTATTTACAAGCTACTGGCAAGCATAGAATTAGACCGTATGTGTTTTTCATGTTAGTACTTTCAAAAAGACTACATTCCATTTATGTACTAAGGTTGTTTAATGATTGCTTTGCAACGTTTTTTGTCCTTGGTACTATCTTCTTATTGCAAACTGCATCCACGTTCAAGAAAATATCATACCGAGAGAAGGATAAAAATTTAAGTTGGCAAATGGGTATGTATGGTAATCTATTGACACTATTGGCGATTGACTGTTATTGTTTCGCTATAAGCGTCAAAATGAATGCATTACTGTACTTACCTGGACTACTGGTTATATTGTACTTTTTGAATGATGAAAATCTTGTCAAGTTGATTGCTATGGTGCTATTTGGAATCTTTGTTGAAATTGGGATCAATTTTCAATTTTTAAGTAGTGGTGAAATTATCAGAGAAAATTTTTTAAGAAATGCGTTTGACTTTGGCCGAAAATTCACGTATAAATGGACTGTTAACTGGAAATTCTTGAGTGAAAATGTCTTTTTGGATACAAGGTTCCATTTGTTGTTGTTGGCATTACACATTTCAACATTGCTAATATTTCTGTTTACCAATTGGGCTTCTAAAAAAAATGTGGGCAAAAACTTTCGTGAGTTGATTCTAATTGACGGTGTTTGCAAATTTTATCAAAATACATTAAACGCCAACAACATCATAATTAGTGACGATGGTGGCTATTATATTGCGAGCGTCATGATGATGAGCAACCTCATAGGCATACTTTTTGCGAGGAGTCTTCATTATCAATTTTTGTCGTGGTACTACTACAGTGTACCATTTTTACTTTGGAATGCAGGACTAGGCTTTCCATTGTCCACTCTCTGGATTGGAATCCACGAATGGTGCTGGAATGAGTATCCTACCAGCGCAACAAGCAGTAGATTCCTTGTATGTATTATTGTTACCACAGTGGTGTGTAATTATTTCCGAGAGCTCTCCAGTGTCCGTCCTCAGGCCACGGTCAAAGAGAAGCGGTTGTAGAGTGGAAGTAATAGGTAAATAGTAAAAGCCAGGAGGAAAGAAAAAGTTAATGCCTCGAATAATAATCAAGAAAAAAGCAGAGAAGAGCGACAACAGCGAGTCCGCCTTTAACAAACAATTTTCGAATATTGTTCTTGTTGCGTGCCCTGTTTTCGCCCTGGCCTGATTTAGCAAGACAAAGAAAGATAAGTCAGTGTATTACAAGGTGGTAAAGCATAGTATAGCAGAGATTGTTTTTTCTAGCAGAAATGGACGTCAATAACAGTTCTAGTTCCGAAGATCAGCCATTCGTTAAAGACTCTGCAGCTTCGAACTCAAAGGAACTGCTGAACGCTTATATATATGATTTCCTCTTGAAGTCAGGACTCAACAACTCAGCGGCAGCATTTTTTAAAGAGGCGAATATACCGCTAGTTGATCATGAAGAAAATTTAGTTGACAAGTTTCATCTGATAAGTTCAAAGGCAGGCTTGCCTAAATCGAAAATGACAATGGACACGCCACAAGGCTTTATCTACGAATGGTGGCAAGTTTTTTGGGATATTTTTAATGCTCGTACAAATAGAGGTAGTTCTGCCAGTGCTGCACAATACTATCATTTTGTTAACTTGAAGCAAAAACATGATTTGTCGAATTACAACCCAACATCTACACCACATTTTAACACAAATAGTCACCCACCAACCCCTCAAGGTAAGTTTTCATTTGGCTCAGCAATGGATGTCGGATGGAATCAAAGAAGACAACAAGAGCAACCACAAGTACGTCATCATATGCAACAAAGACAACAACCTACTCAGCTTCAGCCTCCGCCTCGGTCTCAGCCTCAAGCATCACAAACACAGTCACAGTCACAGGCGCAATCTGAGCTATCATTACCAATACCGCCACCACAGCAATTACAACAACAAGCATCTCAACTTCAGTCTCAGCCACCATCTCAATCATTAAATTTGCAGCAACCACAACATTCCGTAAATACAAATATTAGAGCACATGGTAACGATGAAAAAAGTGCAGTAATTAATTCTTCATCAAGATTCATAGGAACTCAACAATTACAGAAGCCACAACAAAATATGTCATATCCAACAAAAAGTTCCCAAAACCCACATTTATCAGAATCTCAGATTCAAACTAAAATTCATTCTCAACATCAGGCTCAAGCTCCAGCTCCAGCTCCAGCTCCAGCTCAATCTCAATCTCAACACCAGGCTCAATCCCAGGCCCAACTTCGATCCTCAGCTCAAGCTCAAGCTCACGTTCACGTTCAAGCTCAAACCCCAGCTCAGGCTCAAACTTCAGTTCAAACTCAGGCTCAATCCCCAGCCCAATTTCCAGCTCAGGCTCAGGCTCAGGCTCAGGCTCAATCTAAAGCAGAAACTCAAACTCAAGCTCAAGTTCAAGCCCAAACTAGAGCACAACCTAAAGCAAAATTTCAGTCTAAAGCACCTCCTGAGCCTAAAGAACAGCCTGACCAGCAAGTACATGACCAGGCTCATAAGCAAGCTCAACCTAAGGTGCAACCTCAAACTCAAAATCAGTCCCTAGCTCAGTCCCTAGCTCAACCCCAAAATCAAGCCCAATCTCAATCTCAAGCTCAATCTCAATCTCAATCTCAAGCTCAAGCTCAAGCTCAAGCTCAAGCTCAAGCTCAAACTCCAGCACCAGCTCAACCGCAAACTCAAATCCAAACTCAAGCTAAGGACCACGCTCAAATTCAGGTTCAAACTAAAACTCAGGCTCAAGCTAAGGCACCACCCCAGACTCAAGCACAAGCCCAAACCCAAGCCCAAACTCAAGCCCAAACTCACAGTCAATCTTTGCCTCAACCAATCCAACATCTACCTCATCTTCAGCAACAGCAACAGCACCAGCAACAGCACCAGCAACAGCACCAGCAACAGCAACAGCAACAGCAACAGCAACAGCAACAGCAACAGCAACAGCAAC
>JAKTVB010000075.1:0-46023 GCA_030556995.1 Pichia gijzeniarum
TGGACGTACCTGATGTGGAGCTAGATGAACCAGTAGATGTACCTGATGTAGTTTCAGATGAACCAGTGGACGTACCTGATGTAGTTTCAGATGAACCAGTACCTGATGTGGAACTAGATGAACCAGTGGACGTACCTGCTGTTGAACTAGAGGAACCAGTAGATGTACTAGATGTGGAACTAGAGGAACCAGTAGATGTACCTGAGGTTGAAAATGACAAACTGTGGTTTGAGATGATCGATGATAATGAGCTAGAAACTGATGTACTCGAGGTTGATGAGGTCAGTGATGAGCTACTAGATGATAAGCCGGAATCTTGTGTGCTCGATGATGAACTTGGAACGTATACTGTCACAACTTCATACGGAGTTGTTGTTGCACTATCCCATGAAAAACTTGCAGTTTGAGTACTATAAGTATAAGAACTTTCCCAAGTGATTGTAGTTGCAATAGTTGAGCTTGGAACAGGATAGTCCACGGCAGTAACAAATTCAATGGTACTTGTATCCCCCACAACCGTACTTGTTTCATAATATGAGGTACTAGGTCCGCTTAATCCTGAGGAAACAGCTAGTTCTGTGGTTTCAAGAAATGAAGATTGACATGCTCCCGATTCAATATCAGAAATTGAATAAACCCAATCGGTCCAGTCACCATGCAATTCAATACTTGGAGTTACAACAGTAATATCCAATTCGGAATTACCAATAAGGTTGACTAAAACAATTCTCATGGGATAAAACATTCCAGCATCCAAATGAACAATAGCAGTAACGTCATCACCAAGAGTATAGATCAATTTACCAAGGATAGAATCGTCAGAAATAGCATCTGGTTGACAACAGGTAAATGCATAAGAGTTACCAAACCAAATCATTGCACCATCATCAACATTTTTGATTGTAAACGAATACAATCCAGATTCTTGAGCATAGAAATAACCAGTCAATTGATTAACATAACTTGAACCGCCTGCCAGAGTAACTCCATTATAAAAAGTTTGACTGTTAAAAATGTCGCCATCACTGGAATAATTTGGATCTGTGATGGTTGATGCAGTACCAAGTACTGTACCTGAAGTATAGTCATTTGCGTAATATTCAGAGTTTAAAATATTGAAAGCTTCGTATTGATAGAAAGTAGCATGGAATCCATTATTTGTTGAGATGTAAGCCGTTTGAAACAAACATCCTGTTCCAGTGTAAATACCGCTAATTAATTCAGTGCTATGTGTTATTTGCGATGTTGTAGATACTTGTGATACCTGTGAAGATGTAGCACCAGAAACTTCCTCAACAACAACTCCAACAGCAGTCAAGCCATCGTCACCTTGGGATAAAGAGGCAGTTGTGTAGACTGTACTGGTCGTTCCTGTTGAAGTGAGCGTGACAGTAGCTTGAGGGCTTGGTAAATATACGTTTTCAACAAAGTAAGTTGATGGCGTACCATCATCCAGATATAAAACTTCTTCTTGGTACATGGTTGAAGCGGTTGTGACACCAAGTGACAAACCAGTTGAAACGGATAATGTATCCTTACCGGTTATTGGAGCACAAACCGAAATTTCATTAGTCTCAAAATTGACAATTTGCTCAAAAGCTTCAACAAAGCTACCGTTAGGATCAATAATTTCAAATGTCATTGAAGCATCTAATTGAGTGTTTACATAAACAACTCTGACTGGGTAAAAGTAACCTGCCTCAAGATAGACATAAGAGGATCTTGGTGAAGTATCCGAAACACCCAATAATAAATCCGAGTAAGTGTTTTCATCAGGAGTTTGAGTGCAACCGTCAAAAGCACCCTGACCCACCCAAACGTAGGCGGTATCTTCAATATTGTCAAGAGTGATTCTATAAATACCAGTGACAGTTGCTGTAGTGAAATAAAAACCGCTGTTAGTAATCTGAGTGTAAAAATGTGAAATGGATTGAATGTAAAATACTTACGTGCAAAATAACCTTTAAGCTCAATCAAAACGTTGGTCATATCAATATTGTCTAAACCATAAATTTGTTGACCACGAAGTGGGTTAAAAAATGAAAAGTTTGGATCAGTAACTGCTGAAGCTGAGGTTCTGATATCATTGTTGGAGTAGCCACTGGCAACAAAATTAGGATCAAGATCGTCAAGTAAATCCAACAAGACGTAGTTATAAAAGGTGGCATCAAAACCTGTGGTGAACGAAGCACCACTTCTTAATTGCAAGGAAATTCCCACACCATTTGCGGACTGAGAGAAGATTTCACCAAATACAGAATTTGTAATTGCCAACAGCAGAGCTGATACAACAAACAAATTCGATAACATGATGTCTAGTTTCACGTTTTGGATGATAAGCGAAGGAAAGTAAGTGTGAAGTTGAGATAATGAAGCAAAAAAAAATATAATGAAAGCAGATAAATTTGTAATGTTTTGCTTTCAGTAATTTTGGTCAGAAAAGTATTTAGTATTTATATACCTTTCAACCAAGTGTTTAATATTTGAAAGCTTTTGATAAAACACGTTGCCAGAAATTATTACCGATGGCAAGCATGGCCCGTGTTTACAAATCACCAACTACAGTTTTGTGAAACCATAGCGTGTCTGAAATCATAAAATCCGTATTTGAAATGGCTCCCAGGAGGTCAAGCTTAAAACCGAAGTTTCGCAAAATAAGGTAACAAGTCCCCGTCGATGCAAGCTAGATGATGCAAGATATGCACGGCATGCAGGGAAACCTAAACGAGTAATGCTTGGTACTGCAAATTAGGAAGATCCGCGGCTGGATCGGTAATATTTTTCTTTGTTTTCGCCGCCACGGTTATTTGTTTTGTGCTAGTCGCTTACACTAAAACTCACAGACCAGCTTGGCTGTGCCACAAAGAAGAAGTGTAGCAGCTTGGGAGTGTATGACCTGTACTTTGTGCTTAGCTGCTTATTGACAAAACAAGTTGTGGTTGAAAAATCCATAGCTTAGAATAGGATTATTAGGGAAGCTTTGACAGAGGTGAGTGAGACTGAGAGCACAGAAGATGTGTCTTTAGTTCCGTTATTTGGAGCGTGCACATACAAGTATGGTATTATTAGCGGTACTAGGAAGGTCAAACTTCAGGTAGGGCTAAATTAGCAAAAACAATCATGTTTATTATTGTGATAACTGCAGTTTTAGACGGCTTGCCTTTTACTTGGGACCACATAGTTATTGACTAATGTTGCATTGACCTAACAGAACAAGTCGAAGTCTTTATGCTAATGCAAGCGCTAGCAAATGGAGCGTGACTATCTACGCATAGTCTCCCGTTTGGTGCCTGCAGCAGGATTACTTATTTGCACACGGCTTGGCATTATGCAAAAGCAACAGTCTGGGTCTAGTCTCGGCCCGGCTGCATCTTGAAGCTGAGTGTGAGGAAACGGGTGTTCCTCCCTGTATAGACATGTACACGTGCACACCCAAGTGACTCAGACCTGTAGGGCCTACACACGTAGTGTGGGTGGGCACCGTGGCTGGCTTAGCCCGGGTGTCAAAACGGTGGAACATCCGCAGCCCGCCTGTCCCCGCACACACGTCGATCGTCGCCACCGTCCCGGGCTGCACGGAAGCTCGGCCCCACTGGGGGAGTTGTGTCTGCCGGCCGGAGATAGTTTCCCGCAACACCCACAGATCCAGGCTACGCCTTTCCTTCTCCGATTTTTATGGCCGGCGCAAAGCAGATGACGTTTTATCTTCAGCCTTTCTGAATGGAAATCTTAAGCACTGTCTAGGCATGCATTTTAGGCACGCATTTTTATTGGCTTGTAAAACGTAACTTCAGGAAACAAACTTTTTTAAGCAATGTTTGCCACAAGCCGCTTTGGCAACAAAATCCAAAGTTTTGGAAATTGCCGCAAGTTTCATGTCTGGACTCTTTAGGCAATTTTCAAACGTGTACTCATTTGAAATTCCACAATCTTTTTCAATTACTTATTTGCAACTTTGAATTGAATTCACCTTTTTTGTCATAAGTTCCCACTTCTAGTAATTTTTAGTGCATGAACAAAAAAGTTTGTTTCGCACAAATTTACGTATAACAAAATTTGGCTACAACCTTTTTTTCACTTTATTTTAGCATATACTATATGTTTTTAATAAAATTGTGACCCCTTCTAACAATTCTTTCCCATTTTCTAAAAAACTTGGGGTTTTTTTTTTTAAGTTAAAGATTCAACTCCGGGTAAAGTTTCGAGCCGGCAACAAGTTTAGTTTTTGAAATATTGCGTACGCTATATGTTACAAGAGTCATTTTTCATCAAATGGCTGTATACATGCAGGCAATTGTTTTTGCAACTCAACAAACCTTATTGCAGAAATAATTCAAAATTCATGTTTTTTTTAATCTAGACTATCCATATATGTACACGCCTTTGTTGGGGCTTAACATCGGTAAAACCGTGTTATTTTAGTGACCCAGTTTTTAACCCCTTCAATGCTTGAAATAGTTTGCGAAACCATCGCTGTTCTGTTTTTTCGCTACATTTGATGAGTTACCTTTTGTTTTCCTTTTCACTAAAAGATGCTTCGAGTAACATATGTATCCAATTGTCTTCAAAAATATACACAGCTTTCACTAGAGCTGTACCACCTAATCCACAGGCCACCTTTAGACTGTAATTTTCATGGGTAATAGAAAAATCAAGTATATTAAACAGCTTTGCCAGTACACATAAAGTTTTAACTTGACGGGAAAACTTTCCAGGCGCTTGGTTTATTTGTTAAAAAAAACCCTTCAAAGCAGCAAACAACAATTTTTTCCACCTTGCGCTGTTTTGTCCACCAATATGTTGCTGAATAGATTTTCAAGTTGTTTATCAAATAAAAAGTGTGAATGATAAAGGTTTCATTAACAGTTTTTTGTGTCAGTCTGAGATTAATATCTTTCTTGGAATTTCATAGAATTACCAGACCGGTTTTTCTTTGTGAATAACCATTGTAAAAATATCTTACTTGCAATTTGTGGCTCAAAAGAATAGTTATATGAATGATGCATTTTCTTCTGTAAGGATGTATTCAGTTCAATGAGTATTTTACTCCTACTTCACCTCCACTTAAATTTTGGGATTTAAACCAAAGTTTTGCCGGCGCTGAAACAAATAATTCCAAATATTTAAGAAATTTAAGCTCAATGCTTTTTAATTCTTTTTTTTAAGCTCAAAATTTTCTTGGATTCGCTTTTTCAAATGCATGAGTAAATAATTTATAAATTTAGGACATCCATCTTTTATTGTTTTATCAATAGCTTTTGAAGCTTTATTCTTTTCAAACTAAAAAATCATTATTAATCATATAAAGCCAATCTGTCTTCGAGATATTTTGATAAAAAAACAATTTAACGGCCTCTTAATACCTACTATTTGGAATTATTGATTAATGATGACAAAGTATTGGTTGTCTGTTTTTTTTTTGTGCAAAAGTTTTCAAGGCATGCTGCGGCATGCGTATCTATGCTTCAGTTAAACGAAGCATTTTTATCACGTAAAAGTTTTCGGCATTTCTATACATTTCTACCGATACCACTTTAACTCAGATATTTTATTGGCATTCTTATGCTCATAAATAATAAATACAAGTGATTGTTCATAGTGACAATAAATGACTGCAGTATAAGTAACGTTCAACTTGAAAGTTAAATGTTGTTGTGAACAATTGTTGTCATATTTTTATGTACAAGAAACGGTATTTAAAATTTGTAAGACTATGAAGAGGTAATCCACGTAAGTAACATTATTAGAGCCCTTTTGGCCAAGACGGGTCTTTTCAAACTATTTGTGCTTTGACTTCAAGTGTTACTACTAGGTTCCTTACTTTCCCTGGGTAATACACAAGCCTAATATCGTCCATGAAAATAGTCCTTTCCGTGCATGTCCAAGCAGATTATCAACAAAAAGCTAAGTATAAAACTTGACAAGACAAAAATTTTATCGCATTACATTACTTATTACCATTTGTACGGTTTCATCGTGGTTGTCCCTAACAAAAACATTAAACTCCCAATTCCTCTGTTAATATCAAATTAAAGCAGCCATAAAACCTTAACTCTTGTGACCCCCGCAAACGTCACTGTCTCCCTGTCAACCACCAGCAACAAACCCACCAGAAAAACCGTTTGTTTCCCAAACATGATGTCCTTACAACATCCTGCTTGTCGCGCATTTTGGGAGGACGGAGTCACCAGAACCGGTCAGAAGAAGCGAAAAATTATTGGTTTCCCTGGGTTGTTATCAGAAAACTTATTTGGTCTAGTAAAAATCATCTTCTTTCTTTTCAACAACTACAAAGAAATTAAAGAACATCTTTTAGGAGCTCAAACCCAAAGAAACAAAAATGGATCCTCAAACAATTGGTATTTTGGGCGGTGGTCAACTCGGCCGCATGATCGTTGAAGCTGCGAATAGACTAAATATCAAAACGATTATTCTTGAATCGGGCGAAGATTCTCCAGCAAAACAAATCAATGCAAATGGCGAACATATTGATGGTTCATTCAATAATATTGATGACATCAGAAAGTTAGCAAAAAAGTGCGATGTTTTAACCGTTGAAATTGAACATGTCGATACCGATGCTTTAAAAGCAGTTCAAAAGGAAACCGGTATTAAAATTTACCCATCACCAGAAACAATCGAAATTATCAAGGATAAGTATCGTCAAAAGGAACACTTGATTTCTTATGGTGTTGCGGTGGCTGAATCGGTTAGCGTTGAAAGCAACAAACCTGCATTACAAGAAGTTGGTTCAAAATTTGGTTTCCCCTTCATGTTGAAATCTAAAACTATGGCTTATGATGGTAAGGGTAATTTTGTCGTAAAAGATGCAAGTTATATCGATGAAGCATTAAATGTTTTAACAAATAGACCTTTATATGCAGAAAAATGGGCACCATTTACCAAAGAACTTGCGGTGATGGTGGTCAGAAATCCAAGTGGTGAAGTTTTCTCGTATCCAACGGTTGAAACAATTCACAAAGATAACATTTGTCATACAGTTTATGCACCTGCTAGAGTTAATGATACAATCCAAATTAAGGCTCAACTTTTGGCCAAAAAGGCAGTATCAACTTTTTCAGGTGCTGGTATATTTGGTGTTGAAATGTTTCTGTTGCCTGACGGTGAATTGTTAATTAATGAAATCGCCCCAAGACCACATAATTCTGGTCATTACACAATTGATGCTTGTGTTACATCACAATTTGAAGCTCACATTAGATCAATTACTGGTTTACCGATGCCAAAAAATTTTACCTGTTTTTCAACTCCTCAAACCAACTCAATTATGCTTAATGTTTTAGGCTTTGACAAACCAAATGGTGAACTGGAACTTTGCAGAAGAGCACTTGAAACTTCCAATGCTTCCGTCTACTTATACGGAAAATCAACTAGACCAAAAAGAAAGATGGGCCACATTAATATTGTTTCTGGTTCAATGTCGGATTGTGAACGTAGATTAGCCTATATCGAAGGTTCAGAAATATCTACAGATGTAGAATCTTCAGAAAAATTTATTCCTGGAACCTCCGAGAGTCCATTAGTTGGTGTTATTATGGGTTCCGACTCCGATTTACCCGTCATGTCTGCAGGTTGCAATATTTTGAAAAATTTTGGTGTGCCGTTTGAGGTAACAATTGTTTCCGCTCATAGAACTCCACAAAGAATGGCTAAATATGCAATTGATGCACCAAAAAGGGGGTTAAAGTGTATAATTGCAGGTGCTGGTGGTGCAGCTCATTTACCTGGCATGGTTGCCGCGATGACTCCACTACCAGTCATCGGTGTGCCTGTCAAAGGTTCAACCTTAGATGGTGTTGATTCATTGCATTCTATTGTTCAAATGCCAAGAGGTATACCCGTTGCAACCGTTGCCATCAATAATGCAACTAATGCTGCGTTACTAGCTATTAGAATCTTGGGCGTATCTGATGGTAAATGGATCAGCGAAATGGAAAGTTATATGAACTCCATGGAAAATGAAGTTTTAGCTAAAGCGGACAAATTAGAAACCGAAGGTTACCAAGAATATCTTTCTAGCTATAAGAAATGATATAGATATTTATTTATACCTTTTTATAGTCAAAAAAAGAAAGCTATTTGATACATTTTACTTTGTTTAAAGTTCATGTTTAGTAAATAGTGGTAGTAATGCGAAACGGTTTTAATATTAAATTCATTATTAAAATTCATTATTAAAAGAAGTAAAATTAGATCTGTGCATTATAACTTTTACAATATTTTAACGAGGGAATTTTTGAGGGGAATTCAACCTTTGTTTATACTCTTTCTTGATTAATAATCAACTCTGAATATAACTGAGTTAATATAGAATAAATGAGGCGGAAATGAGCTCAGCTCTTTTAATATCATGGCTGCTTGATTTTACGATAAGTCTTATCTCTTTGTCTGATATTCTACGCTTATCATTGGATAAGTATCAGTTCATATCTGAAACTTGCAATTTCCATTATTTTCTAATTATTGTTTCTTTTTCCCAATACAAAAATCTGATATTTTCTATTTTATTTTTACTAGTCTGAGATATTCTTATGTACACTCGTGCAAATCTTACACTTTGTTCGATCGAGTAATGCGAAATATGAAAATAAAAAAAAAAAAAAAAAGAGATTGATTTTTCATTTTCTCTTGCAGTAAATGTGGAAAGTCTAAAGGCAATAGAACGAACCATATCAAAGGTATTTTAGGATGATTTCCAAAGGTTTTTTAAAAAGAACACTTTGTCTGAGCAAGAGTTACAATGTTGAAAGATACTTTTCTTGCTCAAATGGTGTGCTATCATCACTTCCGGTTCCTGACAATGCACCCACGTTAAAAGAAAACACCGAATGGCTCAAAAGTTTGAAAAAGTCCGAAGTTGTGAAACTAAATAATTCTGAATCCGAAGATTTTACATATTTGATCACAGAAAAATCAGATTTAGAGGATCCCGAACTCAATGAAAATTTAATTAAGTTCAAATCGAAAAAGACAAAGCGGACGCATACGCTCGTTAAGCCACCCACTGAAGAGGACGAATACCACACATTATCCGTGCTAGCTTCTGACTATTTTGTTTCATCATCACCCTTTTCGTCATTGAATTCAAGGAAAAGGCCCAAAGCAGAAAGTATTCAACCGTTTTCTGACCTAAGGGTAATAAAGTTGAAATCAGGAAAAGGAGGAAATGGTGACGTTGCTTTTTTCAGAGATACGGGAATATCAGTCGGTCCACCAGATGGAGGAGACGGAGGAGACGGAGGTGATATTTATGTCATGGCTGTGAATGAACTAAGTTCTTTACATAATTTGAGATCTCGATACATTTCTGGCGATGGTACAAATGGGAGGAGCGGGCAATTAGACGGTAGAAAGGGCGATGATATCTATATAACTGTACCAGTGGGTACTCACATAAGGTGGTGTCCCGATCCGAAAGAAATTCGTTCTCTACAAGAAGAAAATTATGATGATAAAGTGTTTCATATCAAATGTGCATCAGAAGAATTGAGCAGAGTCTTACCCCAGTTCATTCAATTTTTTAGAAACGCATATAAAGCCGGTGAAGGTTGGATCTTTAAAGAAAAAGATGAAAGTTATCATTTGGAAAAAGAATATTTCAATGAATTAAATGAAAGAGTCACTCTTTTTGATACACAACTCGATGAAAACGAAATAAAAAATGATACATTTCCAATAGATGGTATAGATTTAGATAAACCGACAGAAGAACCAATATTGTTATTGAAAGGTGGTAAAGGTGGGATGGGAAATATGCATTTTCTCACCTCAACAATAAGAAATCCAAGGTTTGCAAAGAAAGGTAGAAAAGGTTTAGAAGAACATTTCATATTTGAGTTAAAACTACTTGCAGACTTGGGTTTGGTAGGCCTTCCAAACGCCGGTAAATCGACCTTACTTAGAGCAATTTCCAATGCAAAACCTCGTGTTGGTCACTGGAAGTTTACAACTTTACAACCAACAATTGGAACTATCCAATTAAGGATTGATCAACCTCAATTTACAGTTGCTGACATCCCCGGTATTATTAAAGGCGCAAAAGATAACAAGGGAATGGGCTTGAATTTTTTGAGGCACATCGAACGTTCTGGGGGGCTTGTTTTTGTTGTGTCGCTTGGATCTGAAAATCCATTACAAGATATGGATGTATTGATTGAAGAATTGGGTAAAGAGAGATTATCCAAAAAAAAAGTTTTGATAGTTGCAACCAAGGCCGATTTGGAGGATTCTCGTGACAAATTCTTGGCATTACAAACCTTTGCAAAGGAAAGAAATTGGAAATGTATTCCATGTTCTGGTCTAAAAAAAGAAAATGTCGAACGTGTTATTGAATTAATGGCTGAATGTTCCGGAAGATTAGACTACACTTAATTTTTATAATACAACTGTTTATATAAATTTTTACGCTTCAATTACTTGTACATTTACACTATATTACTAGAGATTAAAAGTTGTAACTAGTCTACTATGAAGTAACAACATTTTAGGGGAATCAATTTCCCCGTAATAGCCTAGGTATTCACATAGTTCAGCTAGCTTTTTTTGAAAAGTTAGATGATAAGAATCCAAAACACTAATTAGGTTGGATAACTTCTTTTCCTTTTCGACAGAGCTGTAATTGAGCGATAAATTTAATCTTTTTTTGTGGATATTTAATAATGACTCATCCATTAACAATAATGCCTTTCTCAAAGACATAATGTATTCATGGAACACAATTATTAGAGTGAAAATTTCATACAAGCAGCAAACAACGTCGGAATTGGAAAGTAATAATTCACACATGGATAAACTTAGAAAATCGGTCAGCTGAAGTTTAAAATGACTCAATTCTAAATATTGGTCTTTAGAATCGATATTCTGCAATGATTTCTCAATGTTGTTCCAATTGGATTCAATAACATCATACATTGAATAAAATGAGTATATCCGCATAAAATCAAACATCTTTGTATGAATAAACCTACACTTTTTAATCCATTTCCTAACTCTATTATCATCAAATTTCCAAGTCCAAAATGTTTGGTAACCTAGTTCCCTCCATGATTTTTCAAACCTTTTTTCCAAAAATTTGACTAAAGAAGAATGCCTGAATAAAATTTGATATTCCAATTTTTGCGAATCCAATATTACTTGATTAATTGGGAATGGGATTTTGAAGTCGATATTAAACCTACTTATTGCCAATTTATTACACTTTTGGTTTTCAACGTCAGAGCCTTCACTTTCCGAGTTCGGCCTCAAATTAGATCGAACGTTTGCCTTTAACAATTCCGCCAACGATCCAATATTTGCTGAATTTAATATTTCATTGGCATCTGTTGCTTGCGTTTTTAGAATCTCTAATATATCATCCAATATTGAGTATTTCTCAAACTTTGTTTCCAGTAAATCAAAGACAAGCTTTTCAACATTATTTTCAGTTTTTATGTCATAGGCAGATTCATAAGATTTTGATATAAATAAAGTCGAGGAATTCTCAAAACTTCTTTTCAGTTCATGATTTGAACAGCTCATAAAGTCATCAAATAAAGAGCCATCAGTTATTAAGAAATACTTATTCATAGTTTTTATAAATTTGGATAGCTCATATCCGACACCTAAAAACTTAAGAATAAGATTATTAGATCGTATGTATGCTTCGTTTATATTAAGTTCTAAGTTTATGTCATGGAACGATTTTATTGGATCAAATGGGCAATCATTTATCAAGTTTTGAGCTTTACATTCGTTCAAAATCGATAAGTATTTACCTGTGAGAAATATTTGCTTCTGGTTTTGAGTCGGAAAAAACTGTTTCAATAGGCTTTCTCTTTTAATCGCAAATTTATTGATCCAGTAGTACGAATCATAACTTGAAGATTTCGATGTCAAATCAGTTTCGACTATAAAAAACTCTTGAAACGGATCTGATATTGTACCATATTGTAACCACTCATTTAATATCTTTAGGTAATCGACACTTACAGATTCATATATCTTATGGAAAAAGTTGTAAGATTTAACATCGCCTTTGAATTTTTCAAGCTGAGATTCAATTATATTTAATACTACTCCGCCGTTAACATATTTTGAGTTATGTGAGTCTATTATCACATCATCTAAAATATTTGTGGACATCTCTTCTTTGAGAGATTTCATTATGTTTTCAAATTGCCTATCTGAATGGTTGAAATATTGTAAGCGTTCATTATTTTCTTCAATTATTAGTTGGATTAACTTATAAAAATGTTGCATCGATTCAAATATACTAGGTAATTGAAAATCATTTGATACGTTATGAAGTTGCTGATATAGCGATATCATTGAAAAATTTGGATCATCTTGGAATGCATCATGAAGCCGAGTTATAGTTAGTTGATAGTTTTTTAAAAAATTTCGAATGTACTCACACACACGACTTAATACCGTCCCATAAAGAGATCTGTCAAAGTAGCTTTCAAAATATGCTAGTGCAGTATAATATTTTCCTAAATTACACAGCTGTTTTGCTGTCTCTTTAAGGTTTATATCAATGTCCTTATTAACTCTGTAAGTGGACCCTTGGAGACACTTATAAATATCCGTATGATCTACATCTGTCGAATATTTAATATATACTCCCTCATATCCAGTGATCACGTACAAAATATCTTTCACAACCGCAGCCTCTCTTTCTTTACTGGATGTCATTTGTTTTAGCGGTATTTTAGATTTGTTTTGACTTGCCTTGTCACCCAGATTTGCTTGTTTACTTTTCCTTGGAAATGAAACTGAGGTGAAACTTCCAAGTAAAAATTCATCTGCACTGATTTCATCTAGCGATATAAAAGCATCAGTAAGATCAGTCATAATATTTCCGCCTGAAAGCACTGTTCTTGAGTATTTTTCAGGCAAACACAACAGAGATGAAACAACAGCAGAAAGCATCAAAATAAAGAGATAAATCGGGGACCTTCTTTTTCTGCGCCACACTGCCAAAGCATTGTGGCGGTGCGGCTATCAGTTTTTGATTTTTACCTTTTTTGCCTTAAAATTTTTTTTTTTCAATTTTTCAATTTTTATAAGATTCTTCATTTTACGATATACTTGTGGAAAAAGAGCTTTTCACACTTGAGAACGCTTCATTGATAAAGACATGGCTAAAAGAAAGAGAGCAGCAATTTTACCTACCAATTTTGCGCTTTTGCAAAATTTGGTTAGAAGAGATCCGGAATCTTATTACGAAGAATTTTTGCAACAATATTCTCATTATGAGTCCATGAGAGATATCTTCTTATTAAATCCTTCAACAGAAGATAGTGACGAATTTTCCGAAGTTATAAATTTTATGTCATTTGTTTGCTCTTCATATCCAAAAGAAACCGCCAAATTTCCAGATGAATTAGCAACAATTTTAACGAAAAATCACGCAGAACTTGATCCTGAACTTAGAGAGAAAATTGTTCAATGTTTAGTTATGTTAAGAAATAGAGAAATTATTGATGCTGAATACCTGATCAAAACACTTTTTCCATTGTTGTTTGTATGTAATTATAATTCAGCTAGTGCATCAGGTTATCATTCAAAAGCTTTGAGGAAGCAAATTTATACTGCATTAATTTCGTTACTTAAATCATGCAATACAGGTACAAAAAATCAAAAACTTAATAGAACTACTCAAGCTTTACTTTTTAATCTACTTGATCAAAAGGATGGTAATGGTGTTTGGGCAACTAAGCTCACGAGAGAATTGTGGAGAAGAGGTATTTGGGATGATACAAGAACTGTTGAATTGATGACTCAGGCATGTTTACATCCAGATCCTAAAGTTGCCATTTCAGGTGTTAGATTTTTTCTTGGTGCAGATAAGGAAAGAGAGGCAGCATTTGAGGAAGAATCCGATGATGAAATTGACACTGAAGCTCTAAAGCATAAAATGCAAGTTAACAAGAAGAGTTCCAAAAGAGGTAAAAAATTAGAGTCTGCATTGAAGTCTATGAAAAAGAAGGGTTCGGCAAAACATTCTGCAACATATTTGAATTTCAGTGCGATACACTTGCTCAGAGATCCGCAACAGTTTGCTGAAGAAATGTTTGAAAATCATTTATCAGGTAAGAACGCAAACAAGTTTGACTTAGATCAAAAAATTGCAATTATGAATTTGATTTCAAGACTAGTTGGTACGCATAAGTTAACAGTTTTAGGATTGTACTCATTCTTTCTTAAATATTTGACACCAAAGCAAAGAAACGTCACTCAGATTTTAGCCGCTACCGCCCAAGCAACTCATGATTTAGTTCCACCAGAATCAATTAATATGATGGTTCGTAAAATTGCCGATGAATTTATCAGCGATGGTGTTGCAGCTGAGGTTGCATCTGCTGGCTTAAATACAACTAGGGAAATTCTAGCAAGAAATCCAGCTGGTATTGATGAAGCTTTGTTACAAGATTTGACCGCTTATAAAGGATCAAAGAGTAAAGCAGTGATGATGGCAGCTAGGTCATTAATTTCTTTATTTAGAGAAGTTGCACCTGAGATGCTAACCAAGGCCGATAGAGGTAAGAGTGCAACAATGAACCTAATTCATGGTGGTTCAAAAGGTATCCTACAATTCGGTATCGAAAAAGACTCGGTTAATAACATTCCAGGTTTAGAATTATTGGCCAAATGGAAATCAGAACAAGGGTTACTTGGTAAAGAAAGTAATGATGAAGATTGGGAACTGGCAAATTCTGATAATGAAAATGATGAGAAAGACGATAATGATGATGATGATATTGAAGGTGATTGGGTCGATATTAAGGATAATACAGAGATTAATATAAACGATGAAGAAAACGAAGAAGAATTACCAAAAGAAAGAAATGGTATAAAGAAGAAATATTTGAAGTATATGAAACAACATAAAAAGCGTAAGATCAGTAAAGACGACAATGAAAATTCTGATTTGGAGATTTCTGATGATGAGAATGAGGGAAAAAGCAGAAAGAAATCGAAAAAAGAAGTTGAAGAAGAAAAGCGTAAGTTAGAGGAACAAAGGGCCATTCAAGAAACTATTAGCCATGTTTTGACACCTGCTGATTTTGCCAAATTAAAGGAGTTGAATGCTGAAGCAGGAATTGAAAAAATTACAGGTCATAAGCTTCGTAATGAAGATGAAGTTGATTCTAGCGACTTGGTTAATGTCGATAGACGTAAAATGAATAAAGAAGAAAGAATGGCAGCTATTTTTGAAGGTAGAGAAGACAGAGGTAAATTTGGATCTAGAAAGGGTAGAAGAGAGCAGCCACGTTCTACAACCAACAGAGAAAAGGAAAGAAAGAAGAATTTTGTTATGATGATTCATAAAAGGTCAGTTCAAGGTAAGAAGAAATTGAGTTTACGTGATAGACAAAAAATATTAAAGGCGCATGCGGAAAAACAGAGGATGGGAAAATAATCATTCGTGTTGTTCATACCAAACGAAACTAAGTAAAGTCGTAGTTAAACTTATTTTTTGTATATTAATCATAACAAAATTTACAAGCTTTTTTTGAGATGCATAGAAATTAATAGATCGTAGTTAAAAGTATATTTCTTTTTCTTTACTACAAACTATAGCTTTATCGTCTGAGTGTTTCAGACATGATTATTTCTGTTTCAATTTGTGCTTTTTCTGTTTCGTAATTTTACCTGCACTTGAAACACCTTTACTTTTTAATTGCTTTTCCCTTAATCTTTGTTTACGCTCACCAAAATTTTCTCTATCCATATCCATTCTAGCATCAATTTTTGCAGCCGATGTTGCCTTAAGTGAATCTTTAATAACTGCATTGTCAGTTATTTTTTCGTATTCTGACATTTTACGGCCAATCCTGTCCTCAATCGCTAAAATTCTTTCCAAATCATTTGGAGTTGCGAACGAAATTGCATCACCTCTTCTACCTGCTCTGGCAGTTCTACCAACTCTATGGATAAAATCATCAGGATCTCTCGGTATATCGTAATTTATAACCAATTCAACCGAAGGTATATCCAACCCTCTACCACCTAGGTCTGTCGAAACCAACACTCTTGCAGCACCTGCTCTAAATCTATGTAATGAGTTTGTTCTTTCAGATTGTGGCATTTCAGAGTGTAAAGCTGTTACTCTAATACTCAAAACTTTTAATATTCTTTTGATTAATTCACAAGTCTCAGATCTATTAACGAATATCATTACCTTTGATTCGGTGAACTCGCCAGTTGTCAGTAAATTATGCAAGATTGATTCTTTAATCAAAAAGGGAGTTAGAATAAAAGATAACGTTAGTCTTTCCGGTATTATAACATCATCAATTTTATCTAATTCGTGTATGAAGACATCATCTGCTTTGTCCTTTAGAGATCTGACAGCGTCAGTAACGGTAGCGGTGAAAAGTAATGTTTGACGTTTTTTAGGATCAGGTAAACTTTGAAAACAAATACTCAAGTGTTCAGTAAATGAATCTGTTAAAAGCCTGTCAGCTTCATCAAGCACAAGAAATTTACATCTTTTCAAACCTTTCACATCATCAGGGTGCTCTTGAATAATATGTGCCAATCTACCCGGGGTTGCAATAACAAAATCTGGATTATTTTTCAAACTATTACTTTGTTCAATCATATTTTGACCACCAATAACTAAAGCAGTTTTTAAGTTAACATTTGAACCCATTGCACTAAACTGTTCGGCAATTTGCATTGCTAATTCTCTGGTCGGAGTCAAAACTACGCCAAATATCCCACATGGATCCTCTGCCCACCTCGCCAACATAGGAGCTGCAAATGAGATGGTTTTACCGGAACCTGTCTTTGCTCCACCGATACAGTTCCTTCCTTTGAAAATTTCGGGTATCGTTCCAGCTTGAATGTTGGTTGGATGTGTAATTTTCACACCAGCCAAAGTTTCGCATAGCCATTTAGGCAATCCCAATTCTTTGAAGGTGGACATCTTGTGGAACAGACTGCCAAAACCGGCCTTTCCTAGATAGGTAGAACGGAAAACCAAGGCTAACATGAATCTGCGATACCTGAAATTTTTTTAAAAGCTAGCACAGCCGTTTAAATTATCAAAAAAATAGGTCGATCGACGTTGTACGTAAATTGTCTTTCGATTTGTGCATTCTTTCCATGGTTGTTCAGTTCGATCAGCTTGAAGTACAGCAAATTACTTTTAGAATTTCCTGGCACCAACCCTCTTCGAAGCTCGTACAGTATAAGTTGGGAAGTTATTGGCCTATATGAAAGTATGATTGACCAGTTTTTGATTTTTGATTCTTCTGGAACTGTGTATTTCAACCACCAACCACATAAAAACTATACACGTATCGTAAATGCGTTTATCAACGACGTACTTATCAATGAGAGGAAGATGAGATACGTGGAAGGCTCTGAATTGGCTGATACTAAGTATAAGAATACCGAAGAAAATGCTAATGCAGCTGCTGAAGCCGAAGCTAGTAATGCACTTATTAATCATAATAACGAGGACGTGTTTAATAAGGATGAAGATGACAATGATAAGGAGCAAGGTGATGATTCGGATGTTGATAACGAAGAACATAAGAATAATAGTAGCCATGACTTTGAAGAATTCACTGATTCAGACATAAGCTTAGGGAGTTATGCATTTGATGGGCACACTTTGAAATATCTAGTTTGGACTGATGTCCACTCAAAGACGAAAAATTACTTTACGATGATATATCCGTCATTAATAACGATAAGGAAGCCGTACGAGTTTTTGAAAAATGTCAAGATTTTATATGAAAATACATCAACCGATTTGCCAAAATTTGAAAAATTCTTTACACTAAAACTGAGTGACATAAGTGAAGTAGCACCAGAGGTAACCGAAGAAAAAAAGGAAGAAATTGTCACGACCAATGATAATAAAAAATATCCGGTAAAAGCAAATAACGTTTCCAAAAAATCAAGAAAATGGAATACTGATGGTTCATTTTATGAGGAGGACGGTAAAGACCCCTCAACACTCGATTTTTCAACAGGTGGCGATGACACTGCGAATAAAAATCAAACGAGCTCAAATATCAAACAATTGATAGGGAACAAATCTTCTTTTGGTACCAAAACATCGGATGGGTTTTTAGTTAATGATTTATCAGATGAAATGAATAAAATTATCATCTCTTCGAAAAAAAAGACGGTGGAAAAAGAGAAGAAAACTGCTTCTGCCACATCTAGTGCGTTTGGGTTTCTAAAGAGCTACATTGGTGGTAAAAAAATTAGTAAAGATGATATTTCAAAAATCAAATCTGCAATGACGCAGCACCTAATTCAGAAAAATGTTTCCCCAAATGTTGCGAATTCATTAATAACTGAAGTTGAAAAGGATTTAGTAGGTCAAACGACAGAATCTTTTACCTCGATCGAAGAGACTGCCAAAAAATCATTGGCGAAACAATTAAAAAAACTTTTAACGCCAAACTCGTCAATTGATCTGCTACATGAAATTCAAGAAAAGCGTTCAAGCGGTAAAGGCCCATATTCAATTTCAGTTGTTGGTGTCAACGGGGTTGGAAAATCAACTAATTTATCTAAATTAGCCTTTTGGTTGTTACAAAATGATTATAGAGTTTTAGTTGCAGCATGCGACACGTTTCGTTCAGGTGCCGTTGAACAATTACGAACACATGTTAATAACTTGGTGCAATTGTCACCGAATAAGAAGCAAATTGAATTATTTGAATCAGGATATGGTGGAGCAGATTTAGTGGCTAAAATTGCAACTGGTGCGATTAAATACGCAAAGGAAAACAATTTTGATGTTGTTTTAATGGATACAGCAGGTAGAAGACATAATGACTCGCATTTGATGGCTCCACTAGCGTCTTTTGCAAAAGCTGCAAATCCCGATAAAATTATAATGGTTGGGGAAGCACTAGCTGGTACGGATTCGGTTTTACAGGCGCAAAACTTTAATAAAGCATTTGGTGCAAATAGGCATTTGGATTTTTTTATCATCTCCAAGTGTGATACAGTTGGTGACCTGATTGGATCTATGGTTAATATGGTTTTTGCAACAGGCATACCAATTTTGTTCGTCGGTACTGGTCAAACATATACCGATTTAAGAACCCTTAGTGTTAATTGGGCCGTTGACATGTTAATGGCTTAGTATATATTTTGTACGATTGTAACTTAATTCCAAACTAACAGTCGACTGTCTAAAAATGACTTCTTAGATATAGAAGAGAAATGATATCTCGGTAAATTTTCATAACAGCTTAAATTTCAACACACAATTTTGGTGCTGGGCTCCAGGTAGCCTCCTCACTGCACAAAAATTAACCTTGTGTTTACCGATTACTAAAAAGTGTATAAAAGCTATGTATGTATTTATATGACAACCTCTTTCCCTTAAGAAGGGAACTATTCTTATTGAAGCGAATCATTATCGTTTTTACCTTCAGCTTCAGAGTCTTCCCAATCATCTATTTCATCCATTAATAAAGCTGCCTTCTCGGCATTTTCATGGAACTCTTTTAACCCGGTTAAATCTTCTAAATAAGTGTCATCATTTAAGGCACGTTTCACAAATTCCCATCCGTGATTATTGTATTCTTCAATAACCGAGACTGAGCATGCGGTACAATGTTTAAAATTGTTAGAGCTCAATTTAAGTAGCCCAAAATCATGCAAAAATCCTCGTAGTTGATGGGGTAATGATCCAAGTATATTTGATCTATCATTAACAATGTGTTTGCTATATTGCCTTTCAGGTGATTGTAAGATTGAAATAAATAGTTCCGTTGCCAATGAAGAGGCCAGCAATGCAACCCCTGGCCTTGTCACTGTACACATTTGGTCTAATGTCCTATCGGTCGTTGAATCCTTTGGTGCAACAATATCATTACAAAAGTAACAACCCAATCTACCATCAATTTGATCAGTTAATGGCTTGAATGGATCGAGAATCCCGTGCCTCATAACTAGATAGCTTTCGAAACCCAACGCCGCATTGATGACTATTTTATTTTTTGCATTACCCAGAACTGTTGGTAACCACCTTGCCTCTCTTGAATCTAATAAAAGAAAGATTGCGTCATGTTTATCGACCAATTTTTCCAACAATCGAAAATCTTCAATTTCAGATTCTTCATTTTTAACAGGATGTCCAATCATTGGTACATCGATTGTATAGCCAGTGGATTCAACTAACGGGAAAATTTTTTTCAGATTTTCAGCTGCAGCTTTGGCCTTCAATGAACCCCCATCTAAGCAGTCTTCGTAGTTGAATAATGGTTGTCTGACTGGATTACTAAATGATACTTTACCATTATCAACAAAAGTGATTTTTCTAACCCCCCAAGCTAATAAGCACCTAGCTGTATATGAGCCTAAAGTTCCAGAACCTAAAATCAAAACTCTTGAATCTTTGACCACTTGTAAATCCAACTCGGGCACTAATCTCCACTTCATTAATTTCAAATTTAAATCTATTGCTTGGTCGGCAAGTTGCAAGGGGTTAATTAGTAACCCCAAATCTGCAAGTTTTGGGCCCAACTTACCTTTTGAAGTTTTCTCCCATCCTGAGACCGGCGGAAAATAGGTTGGGCTATCAAACAGTTTCAAATTATAGTCCAAATTAGTTAAAGAAATTGTAAAATTTAAATGTGGGTTGGTGTACTTTAGCACTTGAATTTCAACTTCTTTGAAGTTATGGTACGACAATGCCAACAAAAAATTTCTTAATATGTAAGACACGGTTCTTTCATAAGAGCATGTATCAACAAATAAAATCCTTAATTTAGAAGAACTATCATGACTAAATAATTCTGATAATGGAAATAATGTATCAGAATGTGAGTCAATTATATAAAATTGCTGATCAAAGGTTAAATCTTTATAGTCAAAAGAAATTGAATTCGATTGACTAGTTTGTTCCCAATTAGATTGCAACTGTGGGAACGCAAACCAATAATAAAATTTATATTTCTTTAAATCCGCATATGTTAATAATGTGAATGAAGACAATAAGGAGGGATTTTTAGTGAATGATTTGTTTTTAATATTGTTTAGAACGCCTGAGGCAGTTTCTAGTAAAAGATCTTTTTTATTCAAGTTTTTAAACTCTTCAATTGAGTTAACATTCAGTAATTTACCATTTGACAGAAAGTATGAATGTAATGGCAACAAGCCATCCAACTCTTTTTTCGTTTTAAAACTAACGTCTAAAATATTCAAAGCAGGTGCTTGATTCGAACCCAATGCGTTAAAATTATAGTATCCGATAAGCTCCTGATAAGAAGTGTCAAGCTTCATAACATTAAGCTTCAATGATGATAATTCCACAAAAAAGGATGAATCTGTAAAAGAAACAGGCGGAGAGTACAGAAACGGCTCTGACATGTCTGACACTCTAAGCTCACTGATGTATTGTGCTTATGCTGGTAAAACAAACGAACAAGATAACCCAAGCCGAAAGGCGAATTGCGAAGTGAGAAATACCCACACACAGAAAAGTTCAAGATTTGTAAATAAATGTGACATCGGGAGGTTTGAAATGAGCTAGTATATAACATGGTTATAAGGTGCTGTTTCTTTTACGATGATACGTAAGGATATTAGCCGCAGAATCATAAAAGAGTTCTGTTTGCCCAAAGCTATTAAAATTGACAACAATGAACTTATAAAGAGCACGGTATATTCACTTCCATATCGGGTAAGCACATGTATCACGGTATAATTACGGCTCATGCTACAACTACGAAGTCTGAAATGACCTAAAATGTGGTCCTTATTGTTGATGTGACATTTTCTTTTGACCAATGCACAAGAAATCCAACTATGACAGTAATAAAGCGTTGCAAAATCCAAGAATGTTATTGATTGAAGTCATGCAAATCAATTGCTAGCAACAATTCAATGATATCCAAGTTTACCTGGTAAGACACTACCCTTTCACGGGGCTGGATTACCTGGAATCCAAATATCAAACTTTCCCTTTCAGTTGAAACGCTGAAAAAGCAAATATCTAATAATCCCAAACTGAACATAAAAGCTATACATATAAAACATTAGTGGCAGGCAGTTGACCTCCAACTTTAAAAATATAGATTCAAAAAAGGCCACCCCACGATTATGCTACACGCAAACCGATGGGTCATGACTGACATTGGTATTAATAATCATGAAATTATTATTTAGCGAGTGGAAAATGAGGGTTCTTTTCAATTTCCCAACAACCATGTAGGATTTGATTTCTTCCCTTCCTTTCCTTCTTTTATACCTCCGTACCTTTTTTATAGACAATTTTTATCAAAAGGAAAGTACAAAAATGTTTGCAGCCAAGAAATCCATTAGTGGTGTCAGACCATTTCCAGCACAACGTGCTTTTTCAGCATCCAGACAAGCATTACAAGTTACTGAAATTACCAGTCCTGCGTCCTTCCGTGAAACCGTTTTGAAATCACCAATTGCCTTTGTTGATTTTTATGCCACTTGGTGTGGACCATGTAAGATGATTTCCCCATATCTTAACAAATTCAGTGAAGTCCATAAAACTGTGGATTTTTATAAAATTGATGTTGATGAGGTTACAGATGTTGCTCGTGATTATGGTATTTCTGCAATGCCAACCTTTTTAGTTTTCAAACATGGAAAAGTTACTGATAAAATTGTCGGTGCCAATCCGCAAGGCATCAACAGTGCATTAGTCAATGCAACTCAAGCAAACTAATTATTTAAGAATTTATTTAATGTATAAGGTTCACAAAGTATAGATCAATCATCCAAATTCATTTCATCCAACTCATCGAGTAATTCGTCGATGTCAATCTGAGGAGCATCATCGTCTTCACTTATTTCATCGTCTATTTCATTAGCGTTGTTACTGACCGGCTTATCAGATTTGTATAAGTTAATATTCTGTCTCAACTCTTCATCTTCCTCCAAGCCTTGCAAGAATAATTCATAATCCTTTTCTGCACGTTCCTCTTCTTGTTTTGCCTGTCTCGAATCTAAAACCTCAGTTGCAACTATATCATTTCTTTCGTTTGCCATTCTCTTCAACTTCCAATTTCTATTCTTTGAACGCTTATTTGATCTGATATAATGTTTCTTAACTAAGACAACATCTACCACGTTGTCAGAATCCAACTCATCAAATAAATCACTGTTAAAGTTGGAATTTTTTAAGTAGTAACCTAAGGCTAAATCACCTGGATGTAAAAGACCACCCAAATGGGATCTAATGTAAAATTCTTCATTACTTGAACCTCCCATATCACTCGACCTAACACAGGATACGTCGGCCATTAAATATTTACCCCTTCTTTCACCTGTTGGTTCAACATCCAAAACCATGAATTCAACCAATTGCGTGACATCGGCCAATGCTGAAAACGGTTTTTTCCAAAAAACGCTTGCTTGTAAATCTTCTATATGTAAATTTGCAGGGTCGATGAATTGAAGCGAGTTTGTCACTTTAGAACATAAAACGAGCCTTGATATGTTACCCATCGATTTGGCCAATCTTGACGGTAGCACTATCAAATCATCCTTACAAATTGGAGAAATTTCTACCGAGTATGAGAACTTGTA
The DNA here is from genome assembly GCA_030556995.1 of Pichia gijzeniarum. Lineage (NCBI taxonomy): Eukaryota > Fungi > Ascomycota > Pichiomycetes > Pichiales > Pichiaceae > Pichia > Pichia gijzeniarum. Next base: position 23,551 of record JAKTVB010000075.1, read on the forward strand.
GACAGAGGTACCTGAATGAATATCAGCAGAAATCAATTCTTCAGATTTTTTGTATTTAATTGGAACAGTTGAATTGAGGAAATCGAGCATTTTAACAGCATGGTTTTGCTTTGCATAATAAAAATCTAAACCATCTTTGCTTTCTTTGATGGAGATTGTATCAACGTGAGCATTATATTTCAAAATCAATTGTTCCAAATAAAGGAAAGTTCTTTTATGAGGGACTTTCTGTCTAATCTGGACAGCCGTATTCCAAGTATGAGCGGTATATGATTTTGCACAATCGGGACATTGCATTGCAATAACTATATACTCGACCTCAAAACTTTGCTGTATGATGGCGTTTGAGAAAGCTTCACCCTGAACTGTCAACTTAACTCTTATTCTTCTCGAATGAGGCTCGGTCCAAATAAAAGCTGCATCAATCAATCTAACTTTGTTTAACCCTTTCAACCTTCTCAAACAAAGAGCTAATAATTCTCTAGATTCTAATTCTGCCTTGATCCAGTTTGTTGGAGGTTGCAAAAATCTTTCACAGTTTCTGCAAAAACTCAAGTTTGCTTCTCTTGGGATACCATTGGTAATATCGACATTCAGTTTGATACAATCATAACACATCACCAAGCCTGTGGAACCGTCCATCGGAACACCACAGTTGCAACAAAGCACTGTCGCCTGCGGGGTTGCGTTCATCTGCAGGCTGTCGTCTGCATGCGTGTGTGAAGCTATGTTCGAGTAGTTTGACATGATTTCTGTTGATTTCTAGTGAGCGCTGAACTTGGTTACCTTTGCCCTTGTCTTTTCTTGACTTGACTTGACTTTCTAAGCTTAATCTGGTCCACCGTGATTTTATTATCAAGAAAAAATTTTTTTTCACAAAAAAAAAAAAACCAAAAAAAAACCAAAAAAAATGGAAAAACCAACTGCCATTACGTAATAAACCCATTACGTAATGAAACGAGCCCCGCCTGAAACTCCACAGTAATAATCAGCAACCACAGAAGAAGAACAAGAAGAACAAGAAGAACAAGAAGAACAAGAACAAGAGTAACCAACAGAAGAAGAAGCACCAGCGGGACACAGACATGGCAGAAACACAAGACACCCAGCACAGCACACACAGATCACATTACTTCCAGGACCTCACCAGCATCTTGCTGGAGACTGACCTCATCATTGACAATACCACCAGTGAACCCAGGGACATTCTCATGACGGAACGGACTGCTCTGTCTTGGGTCAAATTCTCCGCCACTCTCTCGGCAATTGCAATCACCATCGTCACCAACTTTAGGTTGGACACTTCAGGGAACAACAGCAGTGATGGGGCCCCGGAATGGTTCCCCAAGTTCAGCTACGGAATCGCCATCCTCTTTGTGGTGCTCAGTATGGCAACTTTGTTGATTGCAAGCGTGTCCTACTTCCAGAGCATCCAAAACTACAAGACACACCACATCAACACCTACTCCCTCCCGGTGGCCCTTGGCTTCCTCTTCATGGTGGGGCTCTTCCTGCTTGCCGTCAACATTGTCTTTGTAGTCGCCATCGGGGTGTAGAGAGCAGGTTCAGCTGCCGTGCGCACTTGGGCGTTCTCAATTGGGGCCTGTTGAGCTTCTGCTTTTCCGTATGCACATTGCAACAACAACACTTTGTTTCTCCTTGCTTCACCCCTCTGTTCTCCCCTTTCTTCTTTCTCCACTGCCGTTGCACTGCTTTTTATCACTCTCTGTTCTCCGTATACATGTCTGATATCCTAGCTATCGATTTTTCTCTCATGTCCTCCACCCTCTCGGAAGGGGAAATAGCGCTATTACAAGAATACCAGACGCTAGCGGTGAATCTTAATCTGATCAAATCAAAAGTCGAAGATTTGAACAAAATGGCAAGCGGTGTTGACCCTGAAACCGATCTTGATCTCAACCTCTCCAACGTTGATAATCTAAATTCCCTTTCAGCAGAATTACAGAAATCATTAGGTGTGTTGAGCACTGCCTTCAAGTCAACGGTTCATAATGTCCTACTACACGTGGACTCAAACCAATTGCTTGAAGAAACAACAAAGGATGATATATCCAATATCAGAACCAATAGCGACAGTGGCAATGATGATTTAGAAGACAATCAAAATGGTCAAAAGCAATTAGAGGATATGGAGATTGATCATGACGACGATGGCGATGACGATGGCTACGATGTTGCTGCTAAAAGCAAAGATAGTGAAAACGTTGAAGGAGAAAAAAAGAAAAGTAGAGAAGAGAGTGAACAAGATGACAACGACGTGGATTTGACATCTGGAATAGATGAAGAAACTATGAACGCAGTCGATAGAATTCATCATGAGCTCAATATGACCGAAGAAGATGTGGCCCGTCAAATAGCTAACCAACTAGAGATTAACAACCCCGAAAATTATTGATTCAGGTTTTTTTTTTCTTTTTGTATAATAATTTGTATATCACTATAAAAATAAATAATCGGCTACAGGGTAATCTAAACATCAAATATAACAACCTTACCGTCGTTACCTGAGGAGCTGAATCTGATTAATCCACTGGAATCATATTGAAATGCTCTTAATGTAGTAATGGTATTCTGATGAACAGTTAATAAACTATTGCTCTTCGGTTCACTGGATCCTTTCAAGTCCATTTGTCTAAACATATTCAATGCACTTTGGTTTTCAATAACATTCGCCTTCTTCTTTTTTGGATCATCAATTGAATATGTTTGCTTCCAACCCTGGTTCTCATCTCCTTCAAAAACAACAGGATGACAGTCAAACCCACCACAAATTAACTTGAAGTTGTTAACAAAAATTAACGAGTTGAATGGCAAATTTGATGTCTTAACTTTGACAAGCTTTCTAACTTCTAACTCCTCATTACCTGGATAAACAATGAAAACACTTGAGTCGTGTCCAACCCCGGCAACGAATTGGGAATCTGGTGAGAACTTAACATCTTGAATCCATGAATTCAAATTAACATCCAAACACAAAGTTTGAAATGGCAACCTCTCCCCCCAAATTGTACCCGCTGGTTTGGAATCGACATTTTTAACATAGGTTGAAAAAACCCTCAAATGGCCATCGGTTGATCCCGATGATAGTAGAATATTATTCTCATGCCAATCCAATGATAATATTGTCGATTTGATTGGTCTCTTAATATGCTTTGAAATCCACCAATCATTTTCTTCTTCAAAGTAACACACAGAAATCACACGTGCAGATGATCCAACTGCAAACTTGTTACCATTGGGGGACCATTTGACACATGTTGCCGCTCTATTAATTCTTAGCAAAACTAAAGTCTCCTTGTATGAACCATCTGCTTGTAATGTCCAAACAAGGGCATTCCTATCTTGCGAACATGTGACAATTTTGCCATCAACAGAAATATCAACAGCAGTAACTGGTTTGTCATGATGCTTCAATGTGGTAATCAACCGAGGCTTGGATGGATTGGATAAATCATAAATTAAAACATCATTGTCCTTAGTGATGGCAACGTTACGCTTATCCGCCGTGAAACAGTGGTCGTAAATTGGTGTTTTGGAAAGAACAAATGGAATTGACATGTCTCAATATTTCCCACAGGAGTATAGCTCTCAACTGTTGACGGCTTCTATCAGGGCAAAGTCAAGAAGAAACGAAGGCGGCAGCAGCAAGCACCACCATTTTGCAACGATACGAAAATCGCCTCCAGCGAAACATGAGCAGCGTTTTGCGCAGTCCCTAACATCACGCTCTGCTTTCCTCCGGTGGCAAAGACCTGTTGCAGCTGAGGCAATAGACATAGACATAGGCATAGACACATCCAAAGACATACAATGGATAGATTACAATCATTACTAGGTGGTCGTTTGGGAGGTATGGGCGGAATGGGTGGATCTGCACTGCAGGATTCTCCAGCTATCGACAACGCCGAAACCGTCTATATTTCATCACTTGCATTACTTAAAATGCTCAAACATGGACGTGCAGGTGTCCCAATGGAAGTTATGGGTCTTATGTTGGGTGAATTTGTTGACGACTTTACAATTACGGTGGTTGATGTGTTTGCAATGCCTCAAAGTGGTACAGGAGTTTCAGTCGAGGCAGTTGATGACGTATTTCAGACTAAAATGATGGATATGCTGAAGCAAACGGGCAGAGATCAAATGGTTGTTGGTTGGTATCATTCACATCCGGGTTTTGGTTGTTGGTTATCAAGCGTTGATGTTAATACACAACAGAGTTTTGAGCAATTAAATCCAAGATCTGTTGCCGTTGTTATAGATCCAATTCAAAGTGTTAAAGGCAAAGTTGTTATTGATGCTTTTAGATCAATCCCTTCGCAAGTTTTAATGATGGGACAGGAACCAAGACAAACTACTTCAAATGTTGGTTTGCTCAATAAACCAACCATTCAAGCATTGCTTCATGGTTTAAATAGAAGTTATTATTCACTTAACATTGATTACAGAAAAACTGAAAAGGAAACTGATATGTTATTAAATTTACATAAAAAGGAATGGACAAGTGGTCTCAAATTAGAAAATTATGATGATCAGGATTGTGGTAATATTGATGGTTCTAAAAAACTGATTAAAGTTGCAAAGCAATACGTTGAAAGAATTCAAGAAGAGAAAACGTTATCTGATGACCAGCTTAAGACGAGGTATGTCGGTAAACAAGATCCTAAGAAGCATCTAACGGAAACTGCAGAAAAATTAATTGAAGATAATAATGTATCTATAGTCACAAGCAATGTTAATAGGTTAGCTATATAAATTTTATCTGATTAACTAATCCATTAATTCCCAAAACTGTAGCTGACAATTAGAAATGAACAACAATTCTTTTTCCACTTCTTTTATGGTCACACCATCAAATTCAATCCACCGATTCCTTGCCTTATCCAATAATTGGACCTTAGCATCATAAGTTATATTAGAAATTAGTTTATACACTTTGCCATTATCAAACTTAAGTGAATCTGGATTGAATTTGACAATATTCATATTCAATGTTTGGCTTATACCCTCTATTGTCATGTCGTTGGTACGATCAATGTAGATTGTTAGAATTTTAGGAAATCTGATTATATTGAATTTTTTTTCTTGTATCAATTTGAATAAATCATATTGTTCAATTGATGATGATATACCATCCTTAAAAATTGATTCTTGTGGTAACTTAATTGAAATATTAACAAATTTATTCTGTTTTCCCTCTTGATCGATAAGTTTACCTGTAAATATTTCCTTTGTAGATTTGTTTTCCTTAATTATTGTGCTGATCATCCAAATATAAAATGATCTTAAATCATTTAGGATTTTTTTAGAAATATTTGATTTGGTTAGATAATTTTCAATTTCTAGTGACGATGTAAAATTTTTGAACAAACTCGTCGACCAGAGTCTTTTGGTTAATCGTGAGATGCAGTTAGTTAGTGGAGTTATTTCATTGGATTTATATTTAATTAAGAAATCCCTAATTACCGTTAAGTGAGAAATTGAATAATACACAGTATTATGTTTCAACATTGACTTGCTTTCATTAACTTTAATACTATTATTATCGTTAGATCCATTTAATAAATAATCGTTGGTGAGTACAACATATCCTACATCGTATTTCTCATGATTATACGTTTCGGCAGACAAAGGTTGTTTGTCAAACTTTGAAATCAATTCACTGTCAAATTCCGGACTTAACAATAGTTGAATATCGTGTAAATCTCTAGACCTTCTATCAGATAATATTAGCTGTTCGGGAAGAATAATAAAGTTGCTCGTTTGAGTGTTGATAAAAACATGGTGGTTAGTATCAGTTGCATGAAGATATGCTGGTGAACTTACCGATGCACCATGCAAATACTTATTACAGATTAAGCATATGTGAACATTGTTAGCTGTTAAAGATACACTGCAGACCAACGGCAAATCAAAATTCAACACCTTTCTGTTGATGGTATCCAAATATAAATTGCTGTCCGTATACTTAGCACGATCGGTCTCCAATTGCACTGTATCTTCTAAATCGTCAAACTCATCAACCACTTCTTTACTCTTTAGCTTCAGTTTCTTACTTGCACTATTTACGGTGTCGACCGGTAACTTCCTCTTGACTGTGCTAGACATACTTGTTTCTAACTGTATTTTTCGAAGAAAAGTGCAAAAAACATGTTGCGGAAAGTGCTGTTGCCTAAAAGAGCTGAAGATCCGTCCCACTGTGAGGCATCTTCATACTCTAATCGTCCCTCACTTGAAGACCTCATCTGCCATCACAATCTTCGTCAGTTTTTTTTTGTTTCTCTCCTCAAGAATTACCAAAACTTTTTAACCATACTTAATTCTTGACATGAAATATCCAGCAAAGGCACATGCATTGAAGGTCAAAGACCATTTCTTGAAAAGGAAGATATTAGCTAAGGCTGATAAAACCGCATTTTTAATTGCTTCTGCAACGTTGAAACTTTACCCATACTGCGATCAAACTAGCCCACTGAGACAAAATAGATACTTTCATTACTTTACAGGTATTGATCAAATATCTGGTGCTTTCATATTATTCAATGCTTCCACTGATAAGCTAACGCTATTTTTACCTAACATTGATGAAGATGATATTATGTGGAGTGGTTTACCATTTTCTCCGAAGAATGCATTGGACGAATACGACATTGATGAAGTTTATTATGCTAAAGACATTGAAAAGAATATTAAGCATCTCAAATCCCTAGATTTTACAATTTTTACAACCGATACTGACGAATACTCGAATTATGAATTTTCCAAGGATGTTTTACCTAAAGACGTTGAATTTTTTTATGCACTAGATGAATCAAGAATGATTAAAGATGATTATGAAATTTCGTTGATGAGACATGCTGCAAAAATTACTGATAATTGTCATTTTGCCGTTATGTCTGCATTGCCGATTGAAACTAATGAAACTCATTTACATGCAGAGTTTGTGTATCATTCAATTAGACAAGGTTCGAAATTTCAATCATATGATCCAATTTGTTGTTCAGGTCCTTCGTGTGGAACTTTGCACTATGTTAAAAATGATGACCCGATGGATGGTAAAACCTCAATTTTGATTGATGCAGGTGCAGAATGGAAATGTTACGCATCAGATGTTACAAGATGTTTTCCGATAACTGGTAAATTTTCTAAAGAACATTTAGAGATTTATCAGGCGGTAAGGGATATGCAATATCAAGTAATGGAAAAAATCAAACCTGGTGTTCACTGGGATGAGCTGCACTATTTATCACATAAAATTCTAATTAAACATTTTTTAAAGTTAGGATTATTTGAAAATGGTACAGAAGAAGAGATTTTCAATTCGAAAGTTTCTGCATGGTTTTATCCACATGGTTTAGGTCATTTATTAGGTATGGATACTCATGATGTTGGTGGGTATCCAAATTATGAAGACAAAAACGTTCTTTTGAGGTATTTAAGGTTAAGGAGGGTTCTACAAGAAGGTATGGTTGTCACCGATGAACCAGGTATTTACTTTTCACCCTTTTTAATTGAACATATTACAAAAGATCAAAAAAGGTTTGTCAACATGGAGCTAGTCGATAAGTATATGTATATTGGAGGTGTGAGAATTGAGGATGATATTTTAGTCACTAAAAATGGCTATGAAAATCTAACAAAAATAACAAGCGATCCTTTCGAAATTGAAAAAATTGTGCAAAAAGGTTTAAGTAAGGGAAAAAATGGTTTCCATGCAGTTATGTAAATTTTGGAAAGAGAAAAAAAATATTACCTGAATATTTATTAATTTTTGAAAATTACAATATCTATAAACATATTTTTATACACCACATCTAAAAATACTAGAGCGATTATGTCTGAATTGAACAACCTCTCTTCTTTCTAAAATACTCAGAGTTTTGTTCAGAGCTTGCAATGAGTACGAACCCTTTTCAACAAATGTTTGTCGAAGTGTATTATAAGAAGTACTCCAACCCATCGGTAATCTCCTCTTAATTTCACTTTCAATATTTTCAATTTGTCCTGCTACTTCTTCATTATCTGTATTGCCTTCTTTTATCGCATCCATAGTTGAGGCGTTAAATAATCTCATCGCTTCATCAACATGTCTTACTGTTGCAATTGGTGATAACTCCATTTTGGCTAATGATTCAGTTATTCTAACGATTGCCTCCAATTGTCTAACAGTAATCGGAATCGAAGACCTCTCGGTCGATAATGACTCCTTTTGTTTAACTTCTTTTCGGATGGCAACGAAATTTGAGCTCAATATTTCACTTGCTTCAGGTGTTAATCGTGGAGCACACTTAAGTTTACAATATTGTATGTATCTTTTCATTAGTTGAATTGGAATTTCACCTTCTGTTTGTTCTTCATTGATACCACCATTTGTGTGAACATTCATAACATGATGAGCAATCGACATATCTCTATGGGTATCATGCACATCCTTAACAATAAAAATCATATCAAATCTTGATAAAATTGTTGTTTGGAAATCAATATTTTCACCCGGGGCTTTCATATCATCATATCGACCAAAAATTGGATTTGCAGCCGCTAAAACCGAGGTTCTCGAATTAAGAACAGTGGTGATACCAGCTTTTGCAATTGAAATCGTCTGTTGCTCCATAGCTTCATGAATTGCAACTCTATCTTCATCCCTCATTTTATCAAATTCATCAATACATATTACACCTCCATCGGCTAAAACCATTGCACCACCTTCTAGATAAAAATCTCTAGTTGCCGGATCACGTTGGACTGATGCAGTTAAACCAGCAGCGGAGGAACCTTTACCTGAAGTGTAAATTGAAATTGGAGCAACTTTTTCCACAAATTTCAAAAGCTGAGACTTTGCAGTTCCAGGATCACCTAGTAATAAAACATTTATGTCACCTCTCAACCTCATGCCATCGGGTAACAACTTTTTAGAACCACCAAATAATAAACATGTAATTGCTTTTTTAATGTCCTCATTACCATAAATTGAAGGTGCAATGGACTTGACAAATTTTTCATATAAACTTGGAGTTCTGGATAGTGCAATAAACTCTTCTTCCTCTTCCTCAGAAAAAACTCTATTCAAACCGCCTGCAGATCTTAGCAAATCAGCTTCAGTTTGAATACCCAAGGCTTTCAAATAAGGGGTTCTAATTGCTGCGTTATTAACAGAGCCTGCGTTTCTAACTTTTTTTTGGAAAGTATCATAAATTCCAATAATTTCACACCTAGTACCTGGAACTAAGGCATTACAAAGGTATCTATCAACAAACAAAGTAATGTGCCGAGGCATTTCACCAACAGGTACCATGTCTGAAGTTTCTTGAAGCTTTAAAGTTTGTTGATCAATGAAAGTAGATTTATCATGTACAATCAAATACGGGTTTGGAGGACAATTTGGTTTATCACCATCAGGTAACGGAGGTGCTAAACATTTTTTAGGATACTGTGGTAAACCCAAATTGATACTTGATTTGATCTTCAAAGTATGCCGACATGACCTGCACATTAAAGTCAATTCTGAAGCTCGGGAATTCAACATTGTTGTATTAATTATAATACCTGAAATTTTGATAATTTTTGAGACATTGTCAGAATCTATGTCCCTAATAGAAATTTTGCTATCTTTTGATAGCAGTATTAGTTGGCATGTGGGAAATATACTTGGAGCCTCTTCATTTGTTAAATAAATATTTCTTTTAGCAATTTCAGTGATGGCTCTCTCAAATAAAGGGATAATTTCTTTGGGGTTTTCAAATAATCTTTGATGCAATTCATCATGAAAAGAAATCAAATCTTCTGAGTGAACAGTTAAACTAAACTGCTTGGAAAGTATGTTTTCTCTAAGTTGGTTTCTGTAAATAAAATCGTTATCTACTCTAAATTCTAAAACAAAACGTTTAAACGCCTTAATAATCTCACTGTTTTGATCATTTGTTACGTCGTGCGAAGGTGGCAACACCGAAGTTGCGTATGTTTCTGCTCTTTCGAAAGACATCAATGGACCTACTTTGTATTGTTATTCTGGTCTTGTCTTGTCGGACCCATCTCGTGTCGTGGATGCAGCTGAAACACGAAAACTACGAAAACTGCCTATTTCATAGAAAAATGCGCGGTGTCCGGGTTTTAATTTCTAAAAAATTTTCTTTTTTATTTTTATCTACTACTTTTTCTTACATGAATTTGCGAAAAATAGATAAACATCTGCAAATACTAGAATTCTTCCGTAAGCACACCCAAAAAGAAGCAGCAATGTCTAATCAGGAACAACCTGTGGATGCTGAGATACTTGCTTCTTCCAAGTTTACAGGATCTTCTCTTAAAGCTGTAGAAGATAGTTATAAGAACAGCAATCAGAATGACGAGTCTAAGAAAAATCAAAATAACGAAAATCATAAAAGTGAAAATGATGAACTCAAGCCAAACAACGCTAAATCTTCAGTCACTTTTGACTCCAACTTTGAGCAGGAGTTGGATCAAATGGAGACAGATTTGTCTGCTCTTTCAAGCAACTTCAAAAAGAGAAGACTTAGTAAGAACGAAATGGATTTTTTGGAAACTGAACTCAACTTAGACATCGATCACATTACTGATGCAGATTTTGATATACATCTTCAGAAGTTGATTTCTGATGATGTTAATGATACTGATGGCGGCGCATCTGCCAGTAACGAAAGAGGAAAGACTGATACTGCTGCTAGCAGTACCAACGATACAAGTGGGGATGATGATAAAGATACCGAAAAGTCTAAAACTGATATTGTGCAAAATGGGGTAGATAATGAACAGACGAAAACAGGTGCCGCATATAATGATACAACAACTGATAACAAAATTCCTGAAAAAAAAGCTGATGAAGTTCTGTTATCTGACCGAGCTAATAACGAAAAAATTGATCAATTAGTGAGCTCTGTTGATAAGGCAACTTTTTCCGAAAACCAAGATCAAGGAATTCTTGAAAAAGAAGTTACAGCTGGCAAAATTGTCAGTGAAAACAAAGGAAAACCCAAGCCTAAGAAGAAAAGAAACCTAGAAATTGTTTCAACAACGACCGATTCATATAAGGGGGTATCAATTCCAGCAAACAGTGAATTGTTTAAGTCAGGTGAAGCAAACGATGTATTAAAGGCATACAGAGATCTTTTGCAAGACTCAGACAGGACATCAATCAAACCCGCTAATCACATAAATGCCCAATTAGCTGCCCTACCATTGATAATTACAGCACCTGATAATTTATCTTTTAACGTTCAAATGTTGGTGAATACGTTACCATGTTTGGACAACTTAGCAACTCAAATCTTGAGAATTATAGCTAAAGGCCCATATCAAAAGGTGATGGAATTAGTCTCAAATAGAGAATCTTATACTGGTATTGCATTCGGTAACCTAGTTGAACTTTTTGAAACAACTAAAAGAATTTATAACTCAGAGGAAAGTCCCTTTTTCACTGTTGAAAATGTTACTTTTGGATTATGGCGATATGGACAACGAGCACCTAAGTTTTTAAGTGGTAGAGAGGATACAATTGAAGGTACACTAAGGAAAGTTAACCTATCAACATTTTTACTTGCTACACTCGGTTTGATTGACCTAGGATTTTTCTTTTTAAATGAAGCATTTTTAGATGTTTTTTGTCCGCCACAAAATCTTGATCCATCAGATTCCTTAAGTCTGTTGAGTGATAGCAAAAACCTTTCAAGTGATTGGTCAAATCCTATTAAATATGAAAGTAAAGTGGTTAAGTCGCAAACTAGTCAGACTAAATTTTTAAAAGCGCAAGCAATTTTATACTTAGAATTGAAAACTCAGGCATATATTTCAGCAATTGAGCTTGGTGACAGAACAAAGGAAGATATTATTCATGACTTATTTCCCGAGAATATGGATGAAATTTTATTGCTCAGGAAAGATCCATTTTTCGAGTCTACAGGTCTGAAAGTTGAAAGAAATTCTACCTTATTTACACCAGCTGAATTAGATTTTTTGAATAGATGTGATTTCAGGAAGCAAACGCTACTGGCATCAAAAACTGATAGTTCCTTAATGGAGAAGTATGAATGGATTAAATTTTTGAATGACTTATTGGAGTACGTTTCCAAAAATGTGGGCTTTTTAATTTGGGGACCGAAAGGTAAACTATCCTCAGAGCTTGAGAAGCTGAACTATATAAAAGAAAGTAGGAATGACATTAATAAGGAAAATGGAAAGCCTGAAAAGTTTGAAAGGAAAGGTTCTTTGCCAGCAGAGTCAGTTATGTCAATGGATAGTGACAATGAAAGTGATAGTAGCAAAAATAACGGTAGTAAAGGGGGCGAAATTAACAAACGTAAGCACAATGAATCAGAAGAGAAAGATGATAATATGTCAGCGACACTGAAAAGGCCTGTCAAAAAACAGAGACAAAATAGACCTTCAACATTCAGAAGGGTATGGACAGCAGAGGAAGAAGAAGCTTTGAAGGAAGGTTTAAAATTAAAAGGTACCCATTGGACTGCAATTTTGGAATTGTATGGGCCTGGGGGTAAAATTAATGAAAATTTGAAAAATAGGAGCTCTTTACAGTTAAAAGATAAGGCCAGAAATTGGAAGATCTATTACATTAAAAACAATTTGCCGATTCCTGAATACCTAAAAAAAGCTACCGGAGACTCAGACAAGAGTAAAAGATCTGGTTCAGCGCCTGTGTCGTTTTCAAATAACTACGGGGATAATAATAATGTTAATGTTGGTTTGAGACGCCCCCATACAGGAAGCAAAGCGCAAGTCAAGCCCTTCCACCACGATGAAATGAGTGCTAATTCCAACAAGACTGACAACGCACAGATTTTGGATGCAAACCCTGGAAATTTTCCAGAAGCAGACGTTTACGAGGAGATGTTCAGTGAATTGATCCCCGAAAATAAGGGGAATGGCAAAGTTGGACACGATGTACCAGAAGAGGTGGTTGCGTCCGAGCTCAAAGACCTTGTTGCGGAAGCCTTTAAATAAAAAGTAGTGTATACATACGTGTGTACATACCGATGTATAATGATAATATTAGTGACGTTGAGTCACCCGCCATATTCCGAAGGTCTTATGAATGGGTTAACGGTGGATATGAAACCGTGTTCCGTTGTTTCCTCCCCATTGCTCCCGGCCACAGGATTCTACGGCAAATCTCATCTTCGGATGTGTGCAGCGAGTGTTCCGAAGAAAATTCATGAAAATTTTCAATAGGGAAGCCAACAGATAAAGGTTATCGGAGTGTGAGTAATGGGATGGGTACAATGTCGGTCTTGAACCTGTTTTCTACTTTCCTTTCTCTTCTAGACTAGAGCATTTGGACATTTTGCTATCTTTTAGGTTTTATACATGTGTGGATCTATGATAAAGGAACTATAACTATTATGGAAAACAATAGAAGACCATCCACAGTGCAAGCGCAGCAGAATACTATAGCTTCAAAACAGTCTCCGGATCCTCAATCACTTGAAACTGTGACCTCGAACCCAAGTTCACATTCACAAAATAACTCTAAGACTGCAAATGATGCAATTGGCGATGATTCAAATACTTCCAGCTATTCGTTACCTTATCGTCCAGAAGGCGATAATTCCAATAAAGGACTTACAAAATCCACAACTTTATTATCTAAAATTACAACAGTTAAAATTGATGATTCTCTAATTGTTCCTGTATCACAGCGCCGTGGCTTACTGTCCCAATTTTGTTTAATTCCTGAATATCAAGATTCCAGAACTTTGCCAGATAGCCTTAGAAGGTTTATTGTTTTTGTTATTGCATTCTGTGCAATGCTCGGTCCAATGGGTACATCAATACTATTGCCTGCCTCAGATAATGCAGTCGCAGACTTAAATACAACAATTACAATTCTTAATGTTGCTATCGGTGTTTATCTTATTACCTTAGGTGTCATTCCACTTTGGTGGAGTAATTTATCTGAAAGACATGGTAGAAGGTCAGTTTATATTGTTTCCTTCATAATGTATTTGTGTTTTACAATTGGCTGTGCATTGTCATTTAATATCAACACGCTAATTGGATTTCGTGTTTTAAGTGGTGGTTGTGCTGCGAGTGTCCAAAGTGTTGGTGCAGGTACAATTGGTGATTTGTATCCAATTACTAAAAGAGGTGCTGCAATGGGTTTATTTTATTTGGGTCCACTTGCTGGTCCTTTGTTGAGTCCAATTATTGGTGGTGCGATTACGAGTAACAAAAGATTTGGTTGGCGTGCAACTCAATGGTTTTTGGTTTGTTTGAGTGGTGGTTGTTGTTTACTTATTATATTCTTTCTACCTGAAACCTTAAGAAAGCAAGATAATAGAGAAGCAATTCGCCAAATATTACGGGAAAGAAGAAAAAATAAAACTCCAAAATCAGATGAAGAAACCATAAATGTACCTGCAACTGAAAAAATTTCGAGTGGTTCCACTAGTTCAGATAATAATTTGAACGACACTGCTACTGCTATTCCTGACGTCAAACCAAATAATGTTTCTCCAATATTGCTAACGCGTGCAGAAAACACAGCACTTTCAGACATTGGATCTATTGACTCTGAAGCTGTTTCAAATAATGATCTTGTTCCTGAAGAAGAGGTTGAACATCTAAATAAACTATTAACAAAAATGTCAACTCGCCGTTCTTTTGCCAGCGTGATGAATAGAGATAACAATGAAAAATGGAGTAGAAAGAATTCAGCTTCTTCCAACAAAACTTCAAAAACAAAAATTACCAAAGTAAGTTCTCGTAATGAAGAAGCATTATTATCTGATGATAGTGGAGATGAAGACGAGGATGAGGAAGCTCCAGTGATGGATACAGTGGTACCTTTATCGAAGGTCCGAACTACAAACACCGTTAATTTGTCAGAAAATAAAAAACGTAGAAAAGAATCCTTTGCAAATGAACTTGAAACAATCCATAAACTAGCACATGGTAGTAAAGTTCAATTGATCCTACATTACATGAAAATTTACTTGTGTGGACCGTTGAAAGCATTTGTGTTTTTAAGATATCCTCCTGTTTTTTTGGCAATGGCATATTCTGCACCATGTTTTGCAGCTTTGTATGTTCAAAACATGACATTGACTTACATGTACTCTAAACCACCATACAACTTTTCACCAGTCCTTGTTGGTTTGGTTTATATACCCAATTCAGTTACTTATTTTATTGCATCAATTTGGGGTGGTAAGTTTAATGACTATTTATTAGAGAAGAAAATTAAAAAGTACGGAATTATTGCACCAGAGGCAAGATTTGGAATAAATGTTTATGTTGCAGCAGGTATTTTACCTTGCTCTTTGCTTATTACTGGCTGGTGTCTTGAGTATGGCGAGCAATGGGTAACGCCATTAATTGGTACTGCGTTGTTTGGTTTTGCCCAAATGATTGTTATTGGGGTTACGGTTACTTATCTTGCAGACTGTTTACCGGGCAGAGGTGCCACTGGTATTGCGTTAAACAATTTTATTAGGATGATTATGGCTGCCGGAGTTTCATTTGCAACTGAGCCGTTAATTAAAGCTATTGGGGTTGGTGTTTTATTTAGTATTTGTGCTGGTGTTACGGCAGCACTAAGTGTGTTGTTGATTATTATTATCAAATACGGTGATTACTGGAGAGAAAATTATGATTTGGAAAGTTTATATGATATCATGGACAGTTGACCATCATTTATCATTTGATTCCCCAGAAACAATTCGGTATGAATATTATTCTTCATTTTATTTTATTTTTATTCTTTAACTTTACTTTAACTTTTAATGGTTCTATTTATTTTGATATTTATTTGGGGTGTACAAAAGTACACTAAGGAATGATTTTATACGCTTTTCAGGAACACAAAAAAAAAAGGGAAGTGCCTAGGAGAATGGTTTAGTGAAGCGGACAAAACTTATGCAAGGACTGCACTAATTCTGCAACTCTTTGTTAAAATGCTTTATTAAGCCACAAAAGTATGAAATGTGACGTTTGGAAATTAATATTCTTTACCTGACACTTTTTTTCAGGCGTAAAAAACAAAAGTGCAAACAACGATTTATAGAACGGGCACAAGGTTCAAAAATAGTATACATGTATATATATATACATGTAACATAGTCATGAGAATGATTATGGAAAACCTCTACACCAGAATAATTTAGTAATGACAAAATACCTTGACGTCTTCGTACGAGGGATTCATCTAAATTATTCTTGAAAAGTTCAACATTGTTTTTAATTGTTTTATAGATTTCGTATAGGACAAGTATTTACTTAGCTACAACCCCACCTCTATTAACCTACAGAGTACTTAGATTAATATTACAATACACTGCAGCTAATTTTTCTTATACTGCGGTGGTGGTGGAGGTGCTGATGTTGCCAAAGAGTTCGATTTAGGGCCGTTACCAGTATCTGCACTTTTACTCATTTTCGTTTGTTCATCAAAATAAGCGTCCAAGTTCACATTTCCATGTTTAGCTGGCGTATGCCCACGTTTCCTGTTTATATTGCTTACAACAGAATTTGATGCTTCATCAACAGTTTCTTCAACATTGTCAGATGCAAAACTTGGTGCTGAAACTTGTAGCGGTAAAAATTCTGGTGGTTTTGTCGAGTATAAAGATACGTCTTTTGCGGTCTCGTCTGCACTACTACTTGGTAAGTCTTGATTTGAAAGCTTATTTTTTTGAAACTTACCAATAACCTCAGGAATACGATGTAGCAATCCATATCCTACATCACAACCTAAAATTCCCCTGCCACCCCACAATGAGCCTGATTTAAGTATCACTCTGATGGGTCTGACACAATCCAAATCATAATTGTAAACGTATAGAACAACTTCACAGCCGTCACCAGATTTGGCATATTGACTTTGCAAGACCTTTGCTAATAAATCCTCACCGCCAGTTGCAAGCAAACCGTCCTGCGATTGAATTATGTATTCATCAGGCATGATTCCGGCAAGGTATGCCGGGGATCCCGGTGACACTCTTAACACGTGCCATGTAAAAAATCCCGTACTTATTGGAGTTAATTGAAATGACAGTCCTAGATTCGGTGACCATTGGTCACCTTCATAGTTTTCAGCTTGATTTGAATCCAAACTTACCTCTTGTAATGGAGGGACAGATTTAGAAATGGATTCTTTTAAGTCTGCGTTTGCTATAACGACGTCTCTCAATATACTTCCCTTTGAAGAAAAAATTGTGAATGTAATATCATTATTGGAAACTTCAACTTCATGTCTCATAAAATTAAGCAAATTGTCGTATCCCACATGACCTGTTGCCGTGTTTAATTCTAAGTATGCACAAATATCTGTACCATTGAAAGCCATAATAAAATCGAACCATGATTCTAATTTATATTTTGATGCAACTGAGTTCGGTGTAACTGACAATATGCGTAACCCTTGACGTGATTCATCAATTGGGGATTCGTGTCTCGGAGAAATCTCATTTGTGAGCTGTGATTCAATGGAACTAACTAGTTTTTTAGCAAACCCAAACATATCTGTTGCTTGGAGTTAAACAGCTGAGAAGAGAAGGGGTGGAGTTCACGACGACTGCGTCGTTATTAGGCGCACGAAGCTGTTCCCACTTTTCGACGGTAACCAAAAGTTTCCCTGTACTGCCAGGTCGTCATTTAAATGACAACTGTTTAGCGGGTGTGGAAAGGCTTTGCTTTAAACCCATCATGATATACAATAACGTACGTTGTTATCCTCAGCTATATCTTATAATGGATGCAACTTACGACTTATTAGCATGTTATTACACTAGAGATTAACAAGAACACTCTATCAGCAGAAACGGAAGACTTAAAAATGGTCTTACCGTACTGAAACTGCTTTTGTTTTGACAGTATGACTCCAAGATGCGTGTTACATATGGTGCTGTCTTTCATTCATATATTGTTTACATTCAAATGCCACTGTTCCTGAGAATTGGCTAAATTTTTCCGACTTATTTTAAGATAGTTGTCGATCTGTATTGTTGATTGGCAGTTCAAGCTAATTCAAAAGGTTATAAAGGTGTAGTCAAATTAAGAAAAACTTGCAGTTATCAGTGTTGGAGATAAAGGTTTACGCCGTAGTTTTTCAGGTTATTTCAATTATTAAAACCACGCTTCATTTAGTTCAACACCTTTTGCTTGTTGGTACACAGCATTAAGTTGTTTTTCAAGATGATGACCATTTTCTAGACGCTGGCTTCCAATTTAGTATTAAATTATGCGAAAGCCATTGAAAATGTTGGCCTTACGATCTACTAAGAAAACTCAAGTTTTTGGCTTAGTTGATAAAAATAACAACAAATGATGCTGCGAGCAAATAGTTATTTTGAATTTTTAGCTGTGAATCAAATAATGCAGTTTTTCCGTCAAGGCATTATGGTATCTGCATATGAGTTTCAAATAGACATGATGCTTCTCCATTAGCTTAAGGTTTAATTTAACATGGAGTTTCCAAGGTACGGGCGCATTTCGTTTACTTCTCTTTTTATGTCATTTATTTTGTCTATTATACTTTGTATACCGACTTTTAAGTTATTATACCTTCAAACAGTAAGTAAAAATAGTCATGAATCCAAGTAGAACTGACGCAACAATTTTGCATACTGTGTAATTGTGGACTCCGATTTAGCTATCAAACAAGCCGTGTGAAGAAATAGATTTTGCAGTGTGTATGTGATGTTGGACTGCGACATGAAAACGTCTTTTCGGTGAATTTTTTTTTTTTCATTCCTCCGGTTAGCTTTTGTTATCGTTCTTTTCCAAATAGTTTCTTGCTTTGAAAACCTTTTGGCCCATTTCAGATACTTTTTGAGGGGAGAGTATACATGTATAAAGTGCGTTCTTATCGTCAATTTAGTACATTTTTGTCTACCATGAGTGCGTTTGAAACAAAGGTTCTTAAAATTGACCCATCGACCATTACATTCGATGACAAATCAAACACACTGGAAATAACTGATGATTCTACACTACAAGCATTAAAGGAAGCATCAAGATTGATTCAAGATTCTCAGGTTGTTGGATTTCCCACTGAGACCGTGTATGGGCTTGGTGCTTCATCATTATCATCTGACGCAGTGAAAAGAATCTATGAAGCAAAAAACAGACCAGCTGATAATCCTTTGATTTCACATATCTGTTCTATAAGTATGATTGAGGATGTTTTTCATACAAAAATTCCAGAAATATATAAACCTCTAATAACTAAGTTTTGGCCAGGACCCTTGAGTATTGTTCTACCTGTATCATCGACGTGTCCAATATCACCAGTTGTAACCGCAGGACAAGAAACATTTGCGGTTAGGTTCCCTGAAAATGTTGTTGCTCGTGCACTAATACAAATATCCAATTTACCTCTAGCTGCACCTTCTGCTAATGCGTCGACTAAACCATCACCTACAACTGCCCAACATGTCTTACACGATTTAAATGGTAAAATTCCGTTGATTATTGATGGTGGTAAATGTAATGTTGGACTAGAAAGTACAGTTGTTGATGGAACTGTTGACCCTCCAATGCTGCTTAGGCCTGGAGGCGTCAGTTTAGAGGATATAGTTAATATTGGTTACGGTTGGGAGAAAATTGTATTAGGAAAAAAAACTGCAGGCCAGTATGAAAAAGTTCGTACGCCTGGTATGAAATATAAGCACTATTCACCAGCGGCCAAAGTTGTATTATTTGAAGATGTTGCGACGGCTGAAGAAGCAATTTTTAGGTACAAAGAAAACAATACTATTAATGGATTGAAAATTGCAGTTCTAAGATCTAAAAAATGGAATAAATGTCCTAGTTTTATTCACTTAGTGCTAGACTTAGGCAAGAGTGGAGACGAAATACAGCGAAATTTGTTTGCAGCATTAAGAGATGCGGATGCTGAAAATGTTGATTTAATATTTGTTGAAGGTATAGGTGAAGAAGATGAAGGATTGGCAATTATGAATAGATTATCTAAAGCTGCTTCTGAGATAGTTACTTAATTTAGCATTTAGATTAAATTTTTAGACTAAATAAAAACATAAATCAAATAACGTTTGTTCGTTTTAAATATATATAAAGATATTATACAAAATGAGATGTAAAATCAATTATAATTCATCATGAGATTCGACTGCTTCAGCGGTTTCTTCTTCTGCAACTTCGGAAGTAGTTGACGAAGCTTTATCAATGACAATTGTTTCTTCAACTTCAATGACAACTTCATCATCTAAATCATCTGAAAAACCATCAATGTGCAAAGAACCCTTTTCCTCGATGAACTTAGCCATTGCTTCCAAAGATCTTGCTTCATCATAATAGATTGGGTCAGAACCATCAGCTGGGAAAAGAACTAACGTTGGGTAGCCTTGAATATCAACATTTTCCACATCATTTAAAGTATGATCTAAATCAGCAACAATAACGTTTTTACCGGCATAAAGTTCAGAAAGATCTTCAAAGATTGGAGCTAATTTTTTACAGTGACCACACCATGGAGCATAGTATTTAACAAAAACATCATTTTCAGAATTGATGATACTTTCATGTTCAGATCCAACAAGGTGGTAAACACTCGAGTTTTGGGATTCAGGAATTGGTTCAGATTTAACAATTGGTTCTAATTTACCCGCCTTGAATTTTTGAACAAACTGAGTTATATCATTGTTGTCTAAAGCTTTTGATTGGTCAATACCGTATTTTTTATTTGCATCCACGTCATGAATAACAAAGAGTGGGAAATCTTCTTGCATATTTAAGTTTTGAGCATGCATACCATATTGAGATGCATCTAAACCTACAAAGTTTAGTTCACCTCTGTACTTCTTAGCTAATTTTTTAATGATTGGTTCAGCAGCATCACGCTCTTCTTGAGAACTGTAAAAATAGTAGGCTAACGGAAGAGCTGCTGATGTGTAGGCTTGATAAGTGGATCCATTAAGTTCACCGAAAAGTGGTTTTGATTCAACATCAATGAAATCGACTAATAATTCAAAGTCTTCATCAATGTCTTTACCTTTATAAACTGAAGCATCATCGATTGTTTCACCCTTTCTGAAAATAACATAAGAGGGCTTTTTAGAAGATTTGGAATATTTGGACACATAAGATTCATCTGAAGTGGTCGCAAAAGTAAAATTTTCCCTATATTTATCAGCAATTTGATAAAAGGTTTCATTCGATGCACTCTTTTCCACACCTTCTGGTAATACTTGTAAAATAAAAGATTCAGCTAACTCAGTCAAAGTTTCATCCAAAGATGCAGCATCTTCGAAAACTTGAACTGCAGGTAAAGTTAATTTAATCATATAGTTAACCATTGAGTCAGCTTGCCTTTGACCTGGGTAGTCAGAAACAGCTGATTCGCCTTTGAAAACCTTCATTGTTGGGTAACCTCTAATTTCAAACTTAGAGCATAAATCTCTTTCTTCAGTACAATCGATTTGAGCTAATTTGATGTCCGAATATTTGTTTGATAAGGTGTCGGCAGCTGAAGCAAATTCAGGGCCTAATTTTTTGCAATGGCCACACCATGGAGCAAAGAATTCAGCTAAAACATATGGATTGTTTTCAATGAAGTCAGAGAAAGTCTCCTCGGTAAGTTTAACAACTGCCGAATCTTCGGAAGCAATTGCGCCATCAGCTTGAACTGAGGAGATATTAGTAATAGCAGCTAGTAGAGCTGCGATAGCCTTTATTGAGAATTGCATTATTAATTGTTTCTAGTGGTAGATTACTAAACTAGTGAATAACTATATAAGAGAAGAAGAG
This sequence comes from Pichia gijzeniarum, assembly GCA_030556995.1. Taxonomy (NCBI): domain Eukaryota; kingdom Fungi; phylum Ascomycota; class Pichiomycetes; order Pichiales; family Pichiaceae; genus Pichia; species Pichia gijzeniarum. The sequence continues at coordinate 45,307 of JAKTVB010000075.1, forward strand.
AAAAAGGAAAAAAAAGAAAGGAACATAAGAAGGCGAACTCGAAACAAGAAGGCAAAAAGGCTTGATAACTCAAACCTTCGTACATCAGACTGAAAAGTACACGTAGTTGGATTCAATTTCAGGGGCCCGTGAATCCATCGAACCAAAATTACACGTGCGTTTGCGTCGGTCGACTTATTACATAATATATTATTGTGGGCACGTGACTGTTTGATAATTCTTTTTTCAGTAATGCGAAAAAGCCAGAATATTTTTTTTGTTCTTTGGTCCCGCCAAAAAATAGTTGGCAGTACAAAAAAGAAAAATCCTCCTGCAAAGAAAACATAAAAAATAATGCATAAGACAGGATTCGAACCTGCGCACTGTTACCAGTAACAGAACTTGAGTCTGTCGCCTTAGACCGCTCGGCCACTTATGCTTGTATATAGTATTTAGCAGATCGTAATCGGATAACAACTCACTTAAAGAACGCTTTAAGTGGGTCTGAGAATTAGCCAAAAGAAGCTTGTTAAAGGAGCTATATCGATTATAAACCTATGCTACAATGAGGTACCAGCTCCTTCTTTATATATGGATGAGCCCTGTGGGCTTGATCGTGGCTTAGACCAGCTTACCGGGCTTAGCTGTGGGCTTAGCTGTGGGCTTGACTGTGCGTGATCATCTATGTCTGTTCCTTAACGGATAGAATCCGTTACATTTGCCCCCCCTTAGTTGAAG
>JAKTVB010000076.1:0-45942 GCA_030556995.1 Pichia gijzeniarum
CACCTGCTTGGCCCTTCTCACCCACTTCAGCCTCCTCGCACCCTCACTCCCTCACCCGCTTAGGCCCTGCCATCCTCAAGCCCACGCCGAGCCCTGAAATGCCACCTGCTTTCCGTTTTACTTACGGTCGGGATGCACCCCCCAAAACGGCCATCACCAGCCGCGCCACCGTTCTGGCTGCAATTCCGACGCCTCTCCCCTGCACCGCCTTCCCCATCGTCCTCTTTTCTTATCTTTGCCCTCTTTCGACTCCTGCATCTACCGTCTTTCACTTATCTGTTTCTTTGTTCTTTATCGGTCGTGCCATGATTGTCCTTGCACAAGTATAATAAAGTAGGTAGGTAAAAATGCATCATATATAAAACAGTCTCCCTGTACTCTTTCATCCGTTTCCCTTCATTTCTTTTTTCTTTTTCTAATTTTTCTCACCTTCACTATTTAATCCTTGTCCCAACTCATAATGGATAAAGTTAAAAGTATCTTCAAGTCTGAGCCTATACCAACTCAAACATCACGTCCAATGCCTACTCTACAACCACAGAGGCTGACGCCTACCCAGACTCCAAGTCTGAAAAGGTTCAGTACGACGTAAATGTCGAGGAAGACCTCGATGAAGTAAGTGATTTCAAGGAACACGACGGCACTTCGATGAAAAAAGGTTTGAAATCAAGACATGTGCAAATCATTGCTCTTGCCGGTGCAATTGGTACGGGTCTTTTCGTTGGTTCCGGTGCCGGTCTAGCTGCCTGTGGCCCCGCCGGTCTCTTAGTCGGTTATCTCATCCTATCGGTGCTAGTTTGGTTGGTGATGAATCAAATTGCCGAGGTCGTCACTTTCATCCCTGAACCGGGACAAACAACCGTTTTCGCTCTTTGTCAAAGATATACTGGCAACCCTTCCCTTGCATTTGCTGTTGGCCTCAACTTGTACTACGCTCAAGCTTTGATCACTCCGGCAGAAATTACCGCTGCCGCTTTTGTCATTGAATATTGGACCCCAATCAACCCAGGTGCCTGGATCACTATTTTTTGGGTGACAATGGTTGCTTTAAATTTTTGTGCGGTCAAAATCTTCGGTGAAGTGGAATTCTGGGTGGGTCTCATCAAAATCTTTACAATCACAGGTTTGATCATTGTCGGTATCGTTATCTTTTTTGGTGGTGCTCCAGATTCTCACGGTGTCTTGGGTTTCCATTACTGGAAACACCCAGGAGCCTTCACGGAGCATTTGACGGGTGGTAACACCGGTAAGTTCTTGGCTTGTTGGACTTCCGTCATCAAGTCCGCATTTGCATTCATTTTATCTCCAGAATTGATTACCGCATGTGCAGCTGAAGCCGAACATCCAAGAGTCAATTTACCAAAGGCCACCTCCAGATTCATCTACAGAATGATTTTCTTCTACGTCCTCGGTTCTTTGACCATCGGTGTCATTGTTGCTTACAACGACCCAAGACTTATGTCCGCAATTGAAAGTGGTTCTTCCGGTGCTGCTGCTTCCCCCTTTGTCATTGGTATCCAAAATTGGGGTATTAAAGTCTTGAATCATATTGTCAATGCTTGTATCTTAACCTCGGCTTACTCCTGTGGTAACTCTCAATTCTTCTCTGCAACTAGAACTCTTCATTCCATGGCCATCAGAGGCCAGGTTCCAAAAATATTTGGAAGAACAAATAAATGGGGGGTTCCTTACTACTCGGTCACACTTACCGCATTGGTCTCCTTGGTTGCATATTTGAATGTCTCTAATAGTGCTTCCATCGTCTTCACTTGGTTGACCAACATTTCAACCGTCTCTGGTTTCATTTCATGGGTTTTCATTGGTATCATCTACATCAGATACAGAAAGGCAATCGACTACCATGGATTGAACGACAGAGTCACTTTCAGACCTCCATTCCAAGTTCCAGGTGCTTACTTCACCATTTTCTTTTTCTCTCTTGTTGCGCTCACAAATGGTTATGCCGTCTTCTTCGACTTCAACGGAAGCGACTTCGTTGCCGCCTATATCACATTACCCATCGTTTTTGTTCTTTACGTTGGCCACATGCTCTGGTTCAAGAATTTCAAAATCTTTTCCCCACCTGAAGAAATCGACTGTTTCACAGGTTTGGAAAAGGTGGAAAAAGATCAACGTGAGTACGTTGCACCGGTTGCAAGCAATTTTATGATGAAGATCTACTTTTGGTTATGCTAATCCTTCCCGTTTCAAACTCTTTTTTTATCCCCTTCTATAGTTCTGTCACTTTACTTGACTCTTATATTATTGCTCTAAACTACTTATATCGAGCGTAACCGCGTTTCTCAGTTCTCCCGCGTTTCATGTTTCTCTCCTTTTATTTCTTCACCACTTCTTCCTCTGCCAATACTAGCAACCTTCTCCCGCCACCACACACGCAAGCATGTCCAACGTGGCCTCTTCACCCCTCCTTTCGCAAGCAAATGCAATAGGAAGCTCTCAACTGAGCGATTTCAATCTTGACACATCCAATAATAACCAACAACCGTCAAACACGCAATCCTCATTTTTTGGCGGTATCGATGGTTCGACGACTGGTGCACCCACGGGCGTACGAACTGAGGATGCATCCAATGCAGGCGGAGCCACAGACACTGCCAGGAGGTTGAGACAGGGTGCCAACATTGACAGCATCCCCAAAGTCGTCGACAGGATCTCAGAAACCGTGCAGGAATCATTTGAAGAGTTCCTCGAAAACTTCCAACTCGCCCCAGACCACGATGACTACGATTCCCACTTTGAGGGGAAACTATACCTTGCCAGACTGGCCAAAATGGCTAACGACGATAGCACCTTGCTTAACGTGGATTTCACCCATTTGATGTCCTACCAGAACGGTATCCTTGCAGACGCAATAACCGAACAATTCTACAGATTTTTACCTTTCTTGCAAAACGCCCTTCGCCATCTCATTGCACAACATCAGCCTCAATTCTTACGCCGTTCTAATATGGTTTCCACTTCTGATGACATCAACAAGACCACAGAACGTGATTTCCAAATTTCCTTCTACAACCTCGCAGCAATCCACAGAATTCGTGAACTGAAGGCCGAGAATATCGGCATGTTGATGGCCATCTCCGGCACTGTGACAAGAACCAGTGAAATCAGACCCGAATTGTACAAAGCTGCATTTACATGTGACATTTGTAAGGCGTTGATCACGAACGTTGAACAAACCTTTCGTTACACAGAGCCAACCTCGTGTATTAACCCTACGTGTGTGAACCAATCAGAGTGGACGCTCAATATCTCCAAATCTCATTTTTTGGACTGGCAGAAAGTCAGGGTCCAGGAAAACTCAAACGAAATACCAAACGGGTCGATGCCACGTACTTTGGACATCATTTTCAGGGGCGAATTGGTGGATAGGGCTAAACCGGGCGATAAGTGCAAATTCACAGGCACTGAAATAGTTATCCCCGATGTGTCGCAATATCAATTACCAGGTATCAGAGCGGCAACTCTTCGTGAGAGGGGTGCTGGTTCGGGACCCACCGATGGGTTAACTACGGGTATTTCCATGAAGTCGTTAGGTGCAAGAGATTTAACCTACAAAATTGCCTTTTTGGGATGTCACGTGAGCTCAATGTCTGGTAAAGAGCTAGACGAACAGGAGGATGACGATGATGGCAATGATGACGGGAACAGGAACGCGTCTTTAGAAGCATTTCTTTCCAACTTGTCACCCTCTGAGGTGAACGAATTGAGAGACATGGTCTCCGATAGGAACGTGTATTCGAAGTTGGTGCAATCCATCTGTCCTATTGTGTTTGGCCACGAAGTCGTCAAGAAAGGTGTACTTTTACAACTGTTGAGTGGTGTGCACAAGAGAACAGTTGAAGGTATCAATCTAAGAGGGGATATTAATGTTTGCATTGTTGGTGATCCGTCATGTGCCAAATCTCAGTTTTTGAAGTGGGTCAACAGTTTTGCACCTAGATCGGTCTATACTTCTGGTAAGGCGTCAACAGCCGCCGGTTTGACCGCGTCCGTTGTCAAGGATGAGGAAAGTGGTGAATTCACGATTGAGGCAGGTGCCTTGATGTTAGCTGATAATGGTGTCTGTTGTATCGATGAATTTGATAAGATGGATGTAGTCGACCAAGTTGCCATTCATGAAGCCATGGAACAACAGACCATTTCCATTGCAAAGGCAGGTATTCATGCAACCTTGAACGCACGGACATCAATATTGGCCGCTGCCAATCCCATTGGTGGTAGATACAATCCCAAGGTTGGATTACGTAGTAACTTGAGTATGACGGGACCGATCTTGTCGAGGTTTGATCTGTTTTTTGTCATTTTGGACGAATGCAATGAAAGAATAGACACACAGTTAGCTACTCATATTGTCAATTTACATTTATTTAGAGACGATGCCCTAAACCCACCATACTCCAAAGAACAAGTCTTGAGGTACATCAGATATGCTAGGAACGTTAAACCAAAAATGACGCTTGAGGCAAGATCGTATTTGATCGAGCGGTACAAGGAACTGCGTGCGGATGATAGCCAGGATTCGGGGCGATCGAGTTACAGGATCACTGTGAGACAGTTGGAATCTCTTATCCGGTTGTCTGAAGCTATTGCTCGTGCCAACTGTAAAGACGATGTTACCCCAGCGTTTGTTGCTGAAGCTTATGATTTATTGAAACAGTCAATTATTAGGGTTGAAAAAGACGATTTTCAGGTAGCTGACGAGGACGATGAGGGTGTTGATGATGGTGATAAAAACAACAACAACAGCAACAACGGCAACGATGATGATAATGAAGGCGATAATGATGATGACAACGGCGGCAATAACGACGATGCAATGGTGGATGCTCGTGCTGACGAGGATGGACTGCTGTCTCAAAGACGGAAGGAAAATATTGAAAAATCCAAGTCAAAGCGTTCAAATACTATTTCGTACAGTGTCTTCATCAACCTTCGTAATATTTTTCTGGAGCATATTCGTGAAAAAGAAAATGATGCGTCCACAGTTGCTCAGGAAGAAGGAACGGAAAACGATAGTATTCAAGGATATACGCAAAAGGCGTTGCTGGATTGGTATATGAGTGCAATCGAGGACCAACTGGATTCTGTTGATGAGTATTGGGAGGAGTTGAGAGTTGCCAAGAAGGTTCTCAGCAAACTTGTCAAGGATAACATTTTGATGCGTGTCAATCCTGATCCGACAGATTTCGACCAGGTGCAGATTCCTGAAGATTTGGTCATTACTTTAGACATGGATGCTGAAACCAAGGCTAAGATGGCGGCTGAGCAAAAAAATTGGAAGAGAAAGAGAACGTCAGAACTCAATAAAAAGCTGGTATACATTATCCATCCAAACTGTTCAATCGAAGATTTACTGGGTGAGGTCGATCCCGAGGATCAAGTCCAGCAAGATTAGCTTTGCCGCAAAAATATAGAGTGTTTTATTAGATTTTTGTATACTTTTTATCAGATATAATTTATAATCATAATTTTGGAACTTGGCCATTATTCACGTTGTCATACCACCAATTCAAACACAGCTGTCCCTTTTGACAATCATACTTGTTAATAATCAACAACTTGTCCCATAGCATATCATACAACGTGTAAATGTCCCGATCTCCAATAAGTGCATCGATCTGTAACTTAATACGGCTCAATTCTTTAGTGTACTTGGAGAATTCGGAAAACGGTAATAGCTCAAGCAACAAAGACACAAGGCCTGCACGTCTGGTCAATAGCCGCTCCGGTATGACTACCTTTTTACCACTAGTTTGGATCGATCTGGCAGGCAACGGCGTGTATGCAGCGATGGCGATTTGAAAGCAGACGGAATCACGCAACGTGGAAATGAAGGCAGAATTGTGTTTGCTTGAGAGTGAAGCCACCTTACCACACGTTTGGACAATCAATGAAGTTTGTCGCAGTGAAAGATGCGTGGGAAATTGTGTCAATACTTTATTAAAGTACGGGAAGATGATGTCTTGCAAATGTGCCACATATTCTGACTCGTTACCAGAATCATTCAGACCCGACTTATATAAATGGTTCAAATGCTTGATCATTATTGCATGACAAAATTCCAAGCTTGTAGAGGAGTGGTTTCCAATAAATATGGATTCCATGAGCGGAAATAGCGTTGTGGCCTTAAATGAAGGTTTCAATGAGGTAAGTAACGCTTCTGTGACCCTCAAGAAATAATTCAATTTTGATTCATCAACTGATGTGGTCGGTTTGGACGGAGGAATCTCATTCAATAATGAATATTCGAGAACTTCGGCCATTTCAGGTTTGAATGAATTCAGTACATAGATGTTTGAATCAAAAACAAAATTAAAGGCGTCAAAACCACCGGTTCCAATTTGATCAAGAACATAGGAAAGATGGAACAGAGAACGCAAAATTTGGTTTGAAATCAGAAAGACCGGCTTATCTAAATTCAATCTTCCAGACATTATAATCTTAGATATTTTTTCAAAGATCACCACAGATGTGAAAAAACTGTACTTCACCAAGTCCCATTTATCTGATTTCAAACAAATCAGTTCTAGCGATTCATTCGAGATATTAGTGCAGAATGTAACGATATAATCAAGTGATGATAAAATTGCCTGACTCAAAAAAAGCTCTGGTTGAGCATTTTGAGCTATCCTTTCATATAAGAATGCCCATTGGTTTAATAGTCTTAATACAGGCTTAGATTGCATCATTTTTTTGTAAGGTTCTGCGCTTGTCAAAATCGAACCTTTGTCTAAACCATCTTTGGAGAAAAATATCAGCGAGGTTAGCTCACTTAGTATGTTTGGATAAAAAGTACATAAATTTGTGTAAAAAGAGTCTTCAAGATATTCCTGCGTGAAAGGTAAGTATATTAGAAAGTGACACCTTAATTCGGCAACTAAACCGGCTTTCATAAGCGACATAAATGTCTCAGAAAATAGTCGAATAGCTAATTTGTTCAAATTGGAGATTACGTTGGAGTATTCAGGATATGGATTATACAATTTTCTTGCATTTATCGAACAAATGCAGCCAGATAAAACAGGAATAATTTTCCAATATGATGTTGGGTCAGTTTGTAGAGTTGATCTTAAGGCTTGATAAATTGAACTGTAAAATCCATAAAAGGGTACAGTTGGGTTGGTGATTTTGTATTTATTAGTAATTATGTATTGAAAACATTCAGCAATTTTAGCACTATTTTGAAAAGTTAGTGAGTCCAGCGAGTCATAAAAAACAGGACATTTCAGAAATTGTAATGTAAGTAACTCAACATTTTTTTCGTTCTTTAGTTTGGGATAGTAGTATACTAAGTAAGAAAGTATTTTATCAGCCGGAGTTGTCGACTTGGCATTAGCTATATCATAGAATAAATAATCGAGTTCATTCGGTACTTGATGTTTTGAATCATTTGATAAATTGGCGTAGAGATGATAAGACATCGTATTCTGGCTGGGTAATTGGTTACTTCGGATACCTGGGGTGTTAGCTAGACCATTCATGGTAGCCTTGGCGTGGAAAAATTAAAGAAATTCGTGATGGGAACGTTAGCCCAAGATAACATGGGCGAGCAAATTGGTCATCTCACCGCATGAATTGCTCATGTTTGATCGGTAACCAGCAATTGAAGCCAACATGAGCGTATCACTTCCTAAAGGGTTTAAGTTTTTACCAATAACGGCTGGATCCGTGATATGTCTCATAGCTATTCCATTAGTGATATCTGTGCTTGATTGGAAGCCTTATTTTATGTTTGCCTGGGATCCGTTTATTACTAAATGGAACCAATTTTGGAGATTACCTATTCTACAAGCACAATTCCAAAATCAATCGGAAGTGACACTTTCCGTGGTTTTAAGTATTCTAAGGTTAAAGGGATTAGAAAGATGTTTTGGAAGTTTTAAACTGTTCAAAATTCTTATATTATTATACTTCTACAATTTTCTACTTTTGACAGTCGTCTCATTCTCACTCTATACTTTTATCGGATGGGATTTATTCATACCTTCAGGACCATTTGGAATAGTATTTGGACTGTACTATCCGTATAGCAAATATATTCCAGAAACGTATGTTGCAGAATTTGATTTCAGTAATATGGCAAATTTCAGCCCATTAGGCGAAACTGTTAGCATTGCAGTCAATGATAAATTCAGCAGTCATATTTTGTATGCGTTATTATTTTTTAATGAAGGCATATCATCTATAATACCATGCTTGCTAGGATACTTCATCGGATATTTGTATTTCAATGGATTAGTTCCATTCACGGACTCATCATTGGGATACGTTGATCTGATATACTACAAACTAACAAAAGATAAAGAATACGAAACGACAACTAATGCGTTGCTTAGTTCCAACAATATTAATAGTGTGCCCAATAATGAATCCCAAACTATTGATATGGACGATGAAGACGTACCAGAAACGACTAGCCCTGATACGCCCGCAAGAACTTTAGGGCAGCAAATGCTGGATACATTTCGAAGATAGGAAAGTATTATTGAGATTACATAGTTGTTATAGATATTACTTTGACTCTGCGGACTCTTTCAGGTTTTTCCTACGCTGGACATCCCAATTGTAAACACGGGCAGTGTTGACTTCCATTGTAGTTATATTTGCTCGTAGATAATCCAAATCTTCTAAAGTCGTAGTCTTGCTTGCTTTTGTCTTTGCAAGTCTCTCCGATAACATTTCAATCGCTTCATCAATTGGATATTCAAGCATGACATTTGCACCCAACCAAAGTGACACTTTCTTGCAATTTTCAATCGGTATTTCCGCAGTTGCATATATAGTATCATTGAGCTGGTAGTCGACTTTGATGTTTTTACTGCTTTCATCACCAGTACTAACATCACCACCACTTTCAGTAACTCCAGATTTCTCTTCAAGAAACTTACACATGGTCAAAGTATTTGCTATATCTGGTATTTTTGTTTCTAGATTATTCAATGCATTCTTTTTGTTCTCTTCCATAAATTTATACTGCTCTAAACGCATTTGCAGTTCGTTAAGAAAGTTGGTGACATCTGCGTCAGTGCATGTTTTTGCATTTATGAATTCATCGATGTTTTCTATAAACGTGGCTTCCGGAATTCCTCTAGGATTGGTCTTGCCGGTCTTGAGACGGTCTGTAGCCATTGTAGAGTTGTATATTGCCAGAAGCTCTGTATTCTATATTGTATTGTAGGGATTGAATAGTTGTTACAAACATGTTGAGACTAGCTTACCGAAATTCATAGGTGTACGGATGCAAAAAAGGGTTTATACAGGAGGGCACGTGATATTTATAAATTTTAAAACCCTTTTTTTAATTTATTTTTCGCTTTGGTTTCTGTTGGAAAATCGGAGTGAGGCTGAGAGTGAGGGTGAGGGTGAGGGTGAGCGAGGATGGGTGAAGAATTTTTGTTAATTCCAACATCACTCTTTCCCTTCTACTGGAAACATAGATTCTTTTTTCCAACAACCAAGACACTGTTAAAATGGGAAGAGATCACTTTAGTAGACCACATCAAAGAGACAGCCACAGATCTGCTCCAAAGTCTGAAAACGTTTACTTAGCTTCCCTTGTTAAGTTATACTCATTCTTAGCACGTATGTATTGAAAAATTCAAAATGGTTTTTTTACTTTTTTTTCTTTTAATTCTTGCTGTCTATAATTGACTTTTTTATGGGATAAAAGTAAGGATTGGAAAATTTTATGCTGACCAATACTTTACTTTTTTAGTCTAATTATGTTTTTGGGAAAGTCAAATCAGAAATCTGGTTTGTCTAAGCCAATTTATATTCTGCAAGTGCTTGTATTTTCATATGGTGCGATTATAGAGCAGAATTGAGGAAAAAAAGTGGCCCTTTACCGGGTTTACTTTTTTTCATAGCAAGGTATACTAACCTTAGTCTTTTACTTTTTTTTAATACAGGTAGAACTGATGCATCATTCAACAAGGTTGTCTTAAAATCTTTATTCTTATCAAAGATTAACAGACCACCAGTTTCAGTTTCAAGAATTGCTAGAGCTTTAAAGCCAGAAGTTTCAGCATCTAAGACTGTTGTTGTTGTCGGTACCGTCACTGATGATGTTAGATTACATGCTTTCCCAAAGGCTACTGTTGCTGCATTAAGATTCACCAAGGGTGCTAAGGCAAACATTGTAAAGAACGGTGGTGAGGCTATCACTTTAGATGAATTAGCATTAAGAGCTCCAACCGGTAAGAACACTTTAGTCTTGAGAGGTCCAAGAAACTCAAGAGAAGCTGTCAGACATTTCGGTATGGGTCCACACAAGCACAAGGCTCCAAAGCTTCAATCCAAGGGTAGAAAATTCGAAAAAGCAAGAGGTAGAAGAAGATCAAGAGGTTTCAAAGTCTAGTCTAATTAGCTTCAGCTTTATTTTGGATTTGAAACTTTTCTTATTTGGGTTTAGATGTGTATACATATTTTATAAATTAATGTTTAACTTTTTGTTATTAAATTGTGCATCTGACTATCAATCTATTTACTATATCAGTTCCATTGCAGTATTTTATGCAAGTAATAAATTAAGGCCCAACTTATAACTGACCTGTACCTAGTAAGTCCTTCAAAAACATGTACAAAATTTCAGTGCTTACGTAATGATACATATGTGACTGCGAATTTAGCTTGCCAATACTGTTTGAGGCGTGGTGCGAGGTGTTCATAGTTAAAGCAAGAAATCTAGGGTGAGAGCGAAAGTGCGAGCGGAAGGGGAGTCTGCTGCCGCTGTGTGAGACCGGGAGAATCTTGCCAGAGTGCGGGAGCGAGGTGGTGAAGTTTTCCTATTGGGAGCCAGCTTGAAAAGTTTTGCTGGAGCAGAGGTGTAGGAGGTTGTTTTGGAAGCCATCACGTACCAATAATCATGCCAGGTGTTACTGTTAGGTATGTACTACTTTTCTCACACGATAGAAATTAGATCAAGAGCTCAAACGGAATGTTGAGATTGTTTTATTGTCTTAAATTCGACTGATATATGTGAGTCAACATAAACTACGAACTTGGAACAATTAACTGAATGTGCAGAGTGCAGATGAAGCAGGCCAGCCAATATGCGAATCACTGAAGCTATAGACAAAAGATCAAAGATAGTGCTTGAAATGAATCACTTTCACATCGTAGAAGTTACGAACCGTGTTTAAATTGAAACGTATTAAATGACTAGCAAGATCGAACACCATCTATCATCAAAGCCCTTCCACAATAGAATACTAACATTTATTTTTTTTTACTACAGAGACGTTTCAGCACAAGAGTTTATCAACGCTTACGCACAGTTCTTACAAAGACAAGGTAAGTTGGAAGTTCCTTCTTACGTTGAATTAGTCAAGACCTCCGCAGGTAATGAATTGCCACCACAAGATGCTGAAGGTTGGTTCTACAAGAGAGCTGCTTCAGTTGCAAGACACATTTACTTAAGAAAAACCGTTGGTATTGGTAAGTTAAACAGAGTTTACGGTGGTTCCAAGAACAGAGGTCCAAAACCAGGTAAACACGTCGATGCTTCAGGTTCAGTTAACAGAAGAGTTGTCCAAGCTTTAGAAAAAATTGGTGTTTTAGAACTTGCTGAAAACGGTGGTAGAAAAATTTCTGAAAACGGTCAAAGAGATTTAGATCGTATTGCTGCTCAAACTTTAGAAGCTGAAGACGACGAGTAAATGTCTTATATAAACTTCTTTGTTTCATATATATAGCTAGTTTCCTCTCTAATTCTAAAAAATGATAAAGTAAAATTAAAAACTTACATATACGCAGCTCAAGCTTTACTAGCTTTACTAAATTTATTAAAGTATCGATCTCTAAAATTATTAACCCCTTGTCTATTTTCACTTTTTAACGTTGTACCTTTATAGTCGTTGCCCCTTTTAACATAGACTAGCAGTCTTCTTGACCATTTGTGGAAATCTTGGACTAATTCATAAATTAATTGAAGTTGTTCATGCTGTGGGATCATTGTTGGTATATCTTCATCATTTGCAACTGGCATCCAAAAGCATAATCTTGAACCGGTCTCCAATCTTTGAGCAGCAAATTCCAACAAATCATCCAGTAGTAAATCTAGAGAATACGTTTTTTTTGGTTGAATATAATCTTTTCTTAAATATGCCAATTGCCCATCAATTACAATATTTTCACGTCCAAGTTTGTTATCATTTGTACCACAAACTTTAACACCTTCACGAACCCCATACGGAGGATCACATATTATGGAGCCAAATAATAAATCCTGGCGGAATGCGTTGTTGGTAAAATCCATACACAAAACGTCAGTAAATTGCAATGGTGTTTCATAATAATCAAAATTATCTTTTAACTTCCTCTTTAGTCCTTTACCTCTTAGTGTTAGAAAATCAATATCAGATCCAATCGTTATACCACCAAATTCGGCTGCTGTAACTAAAAATGATCCCGTCCCCACAAACGGATCGTAAACTAAATCACCTTTTCTAACTTGGGCAATATTACATGTAAACAACGACAATTCTGCATCAAAAGATGTAGTACCATAATATGGTCTTTTTTTGATGTCGTACTTTTCAACAACTCCTCTACTTCTTGCACTTAAATTGATCTGCCTACCGAACCAACAATTATCAGGCTTTTCGAGTGGGAACAAGTCTTCACCTAATGAATAATGTTCAAGAATTGCAAATGTTTGTTCAGGGTCTTTCATTCTTATCTTACCCTTAAATCCCAAATAAACAAATTGCTCAAATAACTTAATCTGTTGATCTCTAGATTTTTTACCTCCCTGAAAACTTAAAGTTTCAAATTTAAAAGTTGTATCCATATAGGGTTCTCGTAATAAATCCACATTAGATTTAACATCTTCGTGCATTTGTTCAAGATCATCACCGTGCCCCCATAACTCATATATACCCTTCGCCAATATAGCTCTATCTATAAGTTTAAATGCTTCTTCATCATTTGCAAGTTTGACAACTAAAAACGGGTGTGTTTCATCATGATCTGAAAAATCTGCGTCAATACCGTAAAAATCCGCCAGAGATTCCAATTCGGCCCTCCTGAATCCAACATGGCTTTGTGCTAAAAAAATGAGATACTTCTTCATTGTCCAATGTATCAATAGAAAATTTTTCAGTTTCCTTCATATTAACGATAAATTTTTATTCTGAAATATACTCATTTCCCTTTTCGGCCACCACGTCAGCATTCATCGCGCCGAAACAGAAAATCTTTTAAATAGAGACTTCACCCTGTTCGGCTGCTGGAGGGCAAAAGTAACTTCCTTCTTTTCTTTTCATTCGTAAGGAACATCTTACATAGGCTTTATAACAAATTATATTTGATATATATACACATATATACTTCAACTTAATTTCTATAGGATTTATTATTATTATTACGATCTATATTAACTATTTTCTACTTTCTCACAGTCAAGAAAAAGCTAGAAACATTTAGTCAATTACAAAAAAAAGAGCAATTCATTTCAAAGATAATTAATCATTCAAACCAATTGTAAACTATCAAACTTATATTAGGTTATAACTATATAATTTTAAAGTTTGTTTGATTATATTATATTATATTATACGATATTATTTAAGCATAGTTAACAGTTATAGTTATATTTATATTTATACTTCTATAGAAGGTCATCTTTCCATTTCAATATGTCCAATTTTGAAGACGACGAGGCCTTATTTGATGATATTTATGCAGGTGACCAACCAAAATCAGTTGGCACTTTAACCTCAAATACCGTTACAGAAAAAGGTGCCAATCAACCTCAAAAGCAACAGCATCAAGCTGAAACTTCTAATGTTGCATCGACTGATGCTTTAGTTACTAATGTTAATGATACCAATATTAATACTAATAATACTAATAATGACACTGCAGTTGCACGTACTAATTCAGAACCTGAATTTTCTACACAACAAAGCAATGCAGTTCAACCTTTTAATAACAACTCAAACAATGCTAGTGCTTTTGAACAACCTCAGCAAAGTTCTCAAGCAGTCAGCAACGACCAGGGTCAAAACCAGGGTCCAGTTGACTATTCAGCAGCATTTCAGCAACTGCAGCAATTCCAGATGATGCAGCAACAACATATGGGAAGCCCACCGCAAATGCCAGGTCAAATGCCAGGTCAAATGCCAGGTCAAATGCCAGGTCAAATGCCAGGTCAAATGCCAGGTCAAATGCCAGGTCAAATGCCAGGTCAAATGCCATCTCAATTTCAGCAATATCAACAATTCCAACAGCAGCAAAATCAACAACAGCAACAAAATACACCACAACCAACTGAACAACCCCAAGGAAACGTTCATATTCCTGACATTACCGAAATTCAAGTTCCAGCTGGTGATTTTAAGGATGCCGTGAGAGCAGACCTTTCAAATAAGGATGTTGGTAAGTTATTTATTGGTGGATTAAATTGGGAAACTGATGAGGATAGACTAAAGCAGTATTTTGGTAAATACGGTGAAGTTATTGAAATTAATGTCATGAGAGATAATAATACCGGTAAGTCCAGAGGTTTTGCTTTTTTAACATTCGCAACAAGTGAGAGCGTTGATGCAGTTATGAGGGAGAAGCATATTCTTGATGGTAAATTGATTGATCCAAAAAGAGCAATCCCAAAAGATGAGCAAGAAAAGGTTGGTAAAGTTTTTGTTGGTGGTATTGCAGCGGATGTCACACCAGAGGAATTCAGAGAGTATTTTGAAAAGTTTGGTACAATCATCGATTCCCAATTGATGATTAATAAGGATACCGGGAAATCCAGAGGCTATGGATTTGTCACTTATGATTCAGCAGAGGCAGTTGATAGAGTTACGAGACATAATTATGTTATGTTCCATGGTAAAAAAATGGAAATCAAAAAGGCGGAACCAAGAACCCAACATTTGAAAAATCAAAATAAAGGCTACGATGGTCAAAGTCCAACCGGAGGAGGCAACCAAATGAATATGACTCATGGTGGTGGTTATATGATGAACAACTATGGTGATATGTCGCAGTACTGGCAGCAAATGCAGCAAATGCAACAGATGCAACAATATTGGATGCAAATGCAACAACAAGGTAATATGCAACAAATGTCACCAGATTCACAGGAAGCCCAGATCAATATGTACCAGATGGGCAATGACAATAACAATGATGAGGATGATGTTCCTAATCCACAAGAAAGAGGCGGCCGTGAAGTTCGGAACCGTGGTCGTGATGACCGCTATAGTCGTGATGATCGTGACGACCGTGACGACCGTGACGACCGTGATGACCGTGATGACCGCGATGATCGTGATGACAGAACAATTCCAAATTTGCCATCTGGTCCAAAGAAATTCAGAGAAAAAGGTTCTGATCGTGGTGGCAACGGTGGCAACGGTGGTAATGGCGGTGGCCGCTTCAACGAAAGAAGAAGTGGTGGTGGAGGGGGTGGTAGAAGAAGCGGTAAGTACAGAAGTGGCAAGAGAAGTAGCTACCATCCTTACCGCAAGTAGATCTGGGTATAATAAATGAATACTGATATTTTGGTATATTTTCAAAAATAGTACTATAATAATAATAATTTAAAAAACTTTTCTCCGCAAATCACTGCTACTCAGGATTTGAAACCCAGCTTTGTATTGTGTGTTATTTGATTTTTAGTGATTTATAACAAGCCCGTTGACAATTTCAGCATGTTTTTCGCAGTATCCCAAAAGGTACATTTTGGAAAATTTTTTTTTTTTTTTCTTTTTTTTCACGTTCATCTTTTTCTATTCATTCTGCACTTCCCGAATCGATTTGTACTGACAATTGAAAGGCTATGTCTAGTGACGAAGAAGGCGTAGATATCTGGTCTTCCCTGGTTAACAACCAAGCGGCGGATTCCTCCGATGAATCTGAGAACGAATTTGCTGGTACAGTGCAAGACGAGATTATTTCATCAGATGATGAAGAAGTGGGTAAACAGCCAAAGAAGAAGAAGCAAAAGAAAAATATCAAACCAGCTTTGGATTTCCCGGCATTGGAAGTGGAAGATGACAATGCTGGTGAATTGAAGACCGCTCATGAAGAAGATATGTATTTCATTGCTCAAGAGCAAGCACAGCAGGGTAAGAACAAGAGCAAAAGTTCTTTTGCTTCCTTTGGGCTTTCCAAAGTTGTTCTTGCAAATATCGGCAAGAAAGGATATCGCCAGCCAACACCAATTCAAAGGAAAACAATTCCTTTGGTCATGCAAAGCCGTGACGTTGTCGGTATGGCACGTACGGGTAGTGGTAAAACGGCAGCTTTTTTGCTACCATTAATTGAGAAATTGAAAACACACAGTGCTAAGATTGGTATTCGTGCGGTTATTTTGTCACCATCTAGAGAGTTGGCAGTGCAAACGCATAAACAGTTCCAGGAATTTAGTAAAGGTACAGATTTGAGGAGCTTGTTACTTATTGGTGGTGATTCGCTTGAAACTCAGTTTGGGGCGATGGTCAACAATCCCGATGTCGTGATTGCCACTCCGGGACGTTTCTTGCATCTAAAAGTTGAGATGAGATTGGACCTATCAAGTATTGAGTTTATGATCTATGATGAGGCGGATAGATTGTTTGAAATGGGGTTTTCTGAGCAGTTGAATGAGCTGTTGGCAAGTTTACCCGAGAAAAGACAGAGCATGTTATTTTCTGCAACATTGCCTAGGAATTTGGTTGATTTTGCCAAAGCTGGGTTGATCAATCCCGTGTTAGTCAGGTTGGATGCAGAGAGTAAAATCAGTGAGCATTTGGAGATGTGTTTCTTCAGCGTCAAGAAAAATGAAAGAGAGGCGAATCTGTTATCAGTTTTACAGGACGTTATTAAAATGCCACAAGCGACCAAGGAGGAGTTGGATAAGTTAAATGCTGCCAATGATAAATTTAACGATTCTGACAGTGACAGTGAAAACGAGAGTAGTAAGGGTAGCAATGGTAGGAGAAAGAAATTTGTGAAGAGAATCAAATATCCTAAGGCAAATGAGTTACCAAGCAAACATTCTACTATTGTTTTTGTACCAACCCGTCATCACGTTGAGTACATTACAAATCTTCTTAGAGCTGCCAATTATCCAGTGTCGTACATTTACGGTCAGCTTGATCAGCACGCGAGAAGACAGCAGTTACAAAATTTCCGATTAGGGTTGAGTTCGATCATGGTTGTCACGGATGTTGCTGCCAGAGGTATTGACATTCCTGTTTTGGCGAATGTGATTAACTATTCCTTGCCTTCATCGTCGAAGATTTTCATCCATCGTGTGGGTAGAACTGCAAGAGCCGGTAATAAAGGTTGGGCGTTTTCTCTTGTTGGCGAGTCTGAACTGCCGTACTTGCTGGATTTGGAGATTTTCCTCGGCCGGAAGATTATATTGTCCAACATGCAAAATAAAAAGGTGGAATTACTGGAGGCGAAATACAAGGAGGAGCATGGTGGTTCGTTGGATGGGTTTAAGGAACCTGTTGTTTCATATTGCAAAAGGATGGTGTTAGGGTCGATTCCGAGGTTGCAGGTGGAGACGATGGAGGATCTGTACGAAACCATCATGAGGCACAACTTTGAAGTGCGTACGATGCGGGGGGTGTGCGAGAAGGCGGAGAAGTTGTACACGAGATCGAGACAGCCCGCGTCTCAGGAATCCGTGCGCCGGTCGAAGGAGCTGATGAGCGTGGGATGGGATGAGCAGAATCTGGTGTTCGGTAAGAACTTGGAAGTGGAGAAGGACAATTTCTTGGCGAAACTGCGGATTCGAAACAACAAGGAGACCGTTTTCGAGTTTGGCAAGAGGGATGACAGTTTGATTGAGTTGATGAACAAGAGACGGAAGCAGATTGCACCGTTACAGGCGCGGTTGAAGGAGAGAAGGGCGTTGTTGGAGAAGGAGAGGTTGCTGGGGTTGTCTCACACGCTGGAGGATGAGATGTTGAAGGAGGAGGATGAAGAGAACAAGGAGGTTGGTTTTGGAGTGAACGAGGATGAATTGTTGAGGAATTTTGAGGATGGTGATGAAGTGTTAGAGAGGAGCACGACGGACAAGAGAAGGACATTCAAGGATCCGAACTTCTACATGCCACATTATGCGCCTCGCAGTGTGATCCAGGACCAGCAGATGTCGTTGGAGGGCAACGCGGGCAGTGGGCATGGGAACTTCATCAGCGAGGCGGGCAAGGCTGCGTTTGATATCGATGCGGAGGATGACAAGGGGCAGATCCACAAACAGGGCCCACGGGTCGTGTGGGAGAAGAACAAGTTTGTGCGGAAGCAGGATGACCGCAAGTACATCATCAGTGAGAGCGGACAGCGGATTCCTGCAAGTTTCCGGTCGGGCAAGTTTGACGAGTGGAAGCAGAAGCACAATATTGGGGACTTCAAAGTCGGTGGCAAGGAGAAGGAGCACGGGAATCGGTTTGACGGCCGTCTCAACGGCAGCCGTATTGGCGGTCGGTTCAAGCACCATGGCGACAAGGCACCCAAGATGCCAAAGAAGGGACGCGATGATTACCATCAGCAGATGGATAAGGTCAAGAAGGCCGTGGAGCGGGGTGTTTCTGTGAAAGGGTATGCCAGTAAGGGCAGCGGTCGTAACGAGATCCGTGACAGTGAAAGCATCCGGCGGGAGCGTGAGAAGAAGGGCAAGCGCCGTGAAAAGAACGCCCGTCCAACACACAAGAGAGGACGGAAGTGAGGAGAAGACGGAGACCGTAGGCGAGGACCACTTGCTGGTTTTCACAGTTCTGGTGATAGGGAAGAGTGGCTTATTTGATATAGACTTTACTTTGTAACAGCGAAAAATCTAGTATGTATGCGATGTTGTTTCACTCTGTTTGGTGACGTTACGCGCCTCATAACAGTCACGTGCATGATGCATAGGGGTGTTTTTTTTTTTTGCGGTGGCCGCACGCGCACCCCCCTGCCAAAAAGGGCACATTTTTCCGAGGCGGGGTCCGGCGAAATGCAAAACGTAGGTGGGGGCGGAAACTCCGAGGCGTTCCCCCCGCTTTGTCGGGGCCCGACAATTGGGTGTCGCGGCATGGCACGGGGTTTGCGTTTTGCGTCCTGTGATTTGGAGGGAGTGGAAGTGGAAGTGGGAATGGGCGTTCCGGCGGCAGGGGTGCGGGGGTGCGGGCGCGGCAGGAGTCCGACGAGAGGGTCAGCAGGGTTGGCGGCGCCGTGATGCTGGTTTTGTTCTGCCCTGTTCTGTTCTGTCCTGTTCTGTCCTGTTCAACTCTGCTCTGCTCTGTTCTGTTTTGCCGAAAGCGTATAAAACAGGGCCCCTTCCCGTGTGCTGCCCACAAAACCCTCCCTTCTAGGCTCAGGATCGCTTACAGATTCACAACACACAACACACACATACACTTCCAGCAGCACGCCATGCAGACGCCGCCATCACCGCACGGCACCTCTTGCTCAAGCTCTTCGTCACTCTCGGAGTTAAACGAGGCGTCCCCACTGTCCAGCACCGCTTCGAGTCCACACCCACTGCCACAACCAACACTATCTTCAGCAACCATAACCCCGTCCTCTTCCATCTCCTCATTGCTAAATTACCCTTCACTTCCTCTTCCACTCCCACTCCCACTCCCACATCCGCTTTCACTTCCTCTTCCTCCCCCAATTTCACTACCCGTTTCCCTTTCTTCCCCTTCTTCGCCATCTCCAGCACCCAATACAGTGGAAGGCGCTGTACCAGAGCCTCCAAGCCAGGAAACAGAACCGAGCATGCATCCGATACACGAAAAATCAAACAAATTAAAACTAGAAAACCAGTTTTTTCTTCAGAAATCAGACATAAAACCCTGGCTACAACTGAGATTAGCCACATTGGGCATCAACATCGTCATTGAAAGGTCCGACGATACCAAGATCGTCTTCAAATGCAAGTATGCGACCGCTACCGCTACCGGCCCCACAACCCCCACCAGTCCCACCGCATCTCCAACGTCGTCTCCAAATAAAACAAAAGACAGATCATCCAAGAAGAAAAAGCACACCTGCCCTTTCAGAATAAGGGCAAACTACTCGATAAGATTGAAACATTGGTCGTTGGTCCTTGTCAACGATTCTCACGATCATCCCCTATTTTTTGTGGACATAAACGATGTACAGGACAAACTCTCTGCACCTTCCACGGAACAAAACAAGGTGGCCAAAGTCGCCAAACCCAAAGCATCGACCAAAACCTCGAAAACGTTTAGAACGCCCAAAACTCCGAAAGAAGTGCAAGCACTGGAGAAAGCACTAAAGGCGCCAAGTACGTCACAGCCGAAATTAGCAGAGCAGGCCTCACTACCGCATTTGACGACGTCACCTTTGTCATCGTCGCATTTACTACCATCGCTTCTAACAACAGTGTCGTCAAGGATTGAAACCACCTCCATTTCTCCATCCCCGCTCAATAAAGAATTGTTTCCTAAACTACCACCAATACCCCAATATTTACCACCACGACGCATGTCCGATCACGTGAAGAGGATTGAAGACACGCTAAAGAATCTAGAGAGTATAAACTCGATTACAAACGATTCAAAAGAGAAGATTTACAATGAAGTCTTGTCTGTTCTACACAACTCAATCAGCGAGGCAGCCCAGGCGGCTGCCTTATCTATACCTGCCATCAAACCTTTCAATCATATAGGTTCTACAATATACGGCGATCGTGTGGTGCTTCCGAGTCTGGAGTCGTTACAAAGCCAAATTGGCGAGCACCACCATCATCAGCACCATCAGCACCAACATCTGTCGTTGAGGTACAATGACGAGATTGGCAGCACCTTCAACTAATGAAATATTTACATACATAGCGCTTTTTATAATTGACTGTAAGTTGTAGTACAAAATAATAACGACATAATGATAATAATGATAGTAGTATAAATACATGAAGAAAAAGATAACGCACCCGTCCACATAGACACACACACACGTGCATACTGGAAGCCTTCAGTCGTCACTTCTAAAGACGTTTTTGCACTCAAGACACACATAGAACAGCACCATTGACGTGTCCCTCCTCTTCTGCTGGCTCTGGAAAAAAACGCATTCATTATTGTGGCACTTTGGACAGACCTTGTCCGACCTAGGAAGCTTTGGATCCGAACCAATGTCATCCACCACTCCGGCAGTCTCACCAATGTTGGTGATCAATTCATGTCTGTACACCCTGGGAGAATCTGCCAACTCGGAATACGAGCAGTTTCTGCACTGGTACAAAAGCCTCCTGTTGGCCTTGTCCTCCTTCGGATATAGCATATTATTGCACTCGGCACAGAACTTGAACGACATCGCTTGGCCTGCAGTTTCACCTGCTTTTCCGGAACCATATGCCTGCAAATCAGTGCCTGTACAACTTTTTTACGATTCATGTTGCCAGCGACCGCCACACAACACAACACGCAATCCCGTTGTGCCCCGCATTGGCGCCATGCACACGTCCACGCCCGCGGTGCGCACCCGCCGACCGCATTTTTCACTCGACGCTCTCTCTCTCGTGCACGCTCTCCATCGCATCTCGTCAACACCTGGCTTGTAGGATCGCATAACACGGCACCCCAGCGCAGTTCAGCACATCAAAGTATAGCACAGCACAGCATCGTACAGTCGACAGCACACATTAAAATCATGTACGCATTAAGAACCGCTTCCGTCAGATCTGCACTTCGATTCTCCTCTGCTCCTGCCAAGAGAGCCACCCTCTGCGTCGCCAGATTCAACTCCACCGAAGCTGCACCAGCACCAGTCGATCCAAAGATCCAGTCAATTGTCGACTCGATTTCCACACTTACCCTTGTTGAGACATCTTCATTGATCAAAGCCCTCAAATCCCAGCTCGACATCCCAGATATGGCCTTCCCCGTCGGCGGCGTGGCTGCCGCTGCTGCACCAGCCGCTGGAGACTCTGCTGACGCTGCTGCCGAAGCTGCTCCTGCCGCTGCTGAAAAGACCATTTTTAACGTCAAGCTTGAAAGTTTCGACGCAAAGACAAAGGCTAAGGTCATTAAAGAGGTCAAGGGATTGTTAAGTCTCTCCCTCGTTGATTCCAAAAAGTTTGTTGAGTCTGCTCCAAAAATCTTAAAGGAGAATGTCGCCAAGGAGGACGCTGAGAAGATTAAGCAAACTTTAGAAGGTTTAGGTGCCAAAGTTACATTAGAATAGATTTCACCCCTTTCCTAACATAAAATACTCTTCTTGTATATATTATATAATATATGTTAATTCTATAAACAGTTCTATGATCTATTTATCCATCTATCTATTTATTACAATTAACTTGCTCTACAAAATGTGAACTTTCCCGACATTGGTCAACCTACTGTTCAGGTCATCAAGAAACAAATCCAACTCCGTACCTTGATTCTTTGCCGTATCTTGATAAGTGTACAAATTTCTTTCAAGTGAGCCTGTGTATTTATTGATTGGGCGATTGAGAACCTGTTTCTTGAATGTCGTGCTCTCTTCAGCTATTTGGGTGTCAACTGCTTCGTCATTTTTTTTGTCTTCCCGATCCCTCTTGTTTTCGTTCAATTGCTTCTCCAATCCATCAATGAAAATCTCAATAGAAGAAATGGCAAGTTTCCAATTATCCAAATCGTGGTTATCATTCTGCCTTTTGATCACTTTGCTCTTCATGCTATCTCCTAACAATTTTTTCAACGCCTTACAATGTATAATCAAACTGCCAGTCAAATAATTTGGCTTAAAGGAATCAAGCTCTTCAACTCTGGTTAAGCAGTCCTCAAGCTGATCGTATAAACGATTCCCGAAATAGGGCGAAACCAAGGAATGACCTCTCGCATGTTCAGATTTGTTTGAAGATGAGCCAGAATTTAAAATTTTGTATATGAGTCTGGTGATGGGACTGTGTCCACCTCCATCTTTGGACACCAGTACGGATTCAGATTTGGATCCAGATACAGATGCAGACCCGATGTTTGCCTTGCTTGATAAAAGTGGTGAAATTTCAACTGCGGACGGGATGAGGACTGCAGATGCTGAACTAACCGATTGGGATGACGTCGTCGATTTTAACTTTAGTTTGTTCATTTCCACAATTAATGGGGATTCTACAGGGTCGGGTTTTTCATCAGATACGCTCTTGGATCTTTCCTTCCAAAACAGCCTGTATTTTTTACTCGTTCTTAATGTCTGACGACCCATTGTCTGTTCCATGCTGTTCTGATTTTCCGAAATGGAACCAGAGTACTCGGAGCCATGATCCGAGGGCAATAATTCAACGTTAACCATCAATATTACAGCAAAGACTTGGTTGTTCCCCGTTTACAACTTGTTGCTCCTAAAGAGGAAACTCCTTTCACTTAAAAAGCGTGCCAAATTCATGTTATCGCGAGGACATTTCCTCTTTCGGTCACCACAACAGTTTTTGGTGCAAATAATGTTGTTCCAAATTGTTAGTGGTTGCTATAATGACGTGCTATAAATATAAAGCCGGGAAAAAAAAAAGAAAACAAGCCTAGTGTCACTAAAAAAGAGAAAGAAATAGATAGATAGAAAGAGAGAAAGAGTTCAAAACTCGGTAAAGTACTTTGCGTACGGGTCTTCACATGAGATACCGTAATCCAGTTGTTGTTCTTCTGGGTAATGATCGAACAAACTCGTGTCACCCACGCCAGCCGTAATAGGTGGCTCGTAAGGGGTCTCAATATCCTTGAGTAAGAGTTTCTCCCAGACAACTTCACTGAACCATGAGTGATTACGAATATCTGAAGGTCCGTTTTGCAAATTACCCAATCTTCTAGTTAAATCCGGTGTAATTAATTTTGACAGCAAATCAACAGCATCGGAATGAAAATGTGACGGAAAGTGTATTTTACATGCTAGAATCTTCTCGTATGTTTTCATTGGAGTTTGATCATAAAATGGCGTGTATCCCGCCAACATCTCAAAAATCAATATACCCAATGACCACCAGTCGACGGACTTATTGTATGGCTTCGTTGTAATAACCTCAGGAGCTATATAGTCGGGAGTACCACACAACGTCCAAGTAACTGTTTGTACTTCCTTGGCAAAACCGAAATCTGTTAGTTTGATATGTCCGTTACGATCCAACAAAATGTTTTCGGGCTTTAAATCTCTGTAAATTATGTTATGCGAATGCAAATATTCTAATGAGAGTATGACCTCAGCAGCGTAGAATTTGGCAACGGGGTTAGGGAATCTCTGCGATTTTCTAAGCAATGAGAACAGTTCACCACCCTCGATGTAATCCATGACCATGAATAAATTCTTACTATCCTGGAATGTCCCCCACATTCTAATTAAAAAAGGGTGTTCAACCAACTTGAGCATCCTACGTTCATCATTTGTGTGCTCCACCTGCTTCATTTTAATGACTTGATGCTTTTTCAGCACTTTGATGGCGTAGTATCGATGATTATGAACAGATCTGACTAAATGGACCCTACCAAACGAGCCTGTACCCAAAGTACGCATAATTTGAAAATCCGTCAAAGAGTATTTACCTTTGGAGGAGGTGTCTCTACGTGGCAGTAGGCTCTGACCTGCAAATTTTTTGAGAAGAACTTGATAATTTGGCTGAATTATGGCCTGATATGACGGCATGCGTTGCAAAGAATCCAGTTGAGCCTGTTCCTCTGGATTTAGTTGAATTTGTTGGTCCGCTTGCGGGCAGTCAGACAGGAGTTGGTGTTGCTGCTCGTATGCCAAATGTGCTGTATGTGCTTGAGCCTGTCCATGAGCATGAGCATGAGCATGCGCTTGTGCCTGTGCCTGTGCCTGTGCCTGTGCCTGTGCCTGTGCCTGTGCCTGTGCCTGTGCCTGTGCCTGTGCCTGTGCCTGTGCTTGTGCCTGTGCCTGTGCCTGTGCCTGTGCCCGAGCTTGAGCTTCAGCCTGAGCATGCGCTTGGGCTTGAGCATGAGCATGGGCACGTGCTTGAGTCTGTGCCTGTGTCAGCTGGTCATAAGCGATTGGGCTTCCTTGTGTAGGCAGCTGCTGCGGATGGTAAGCAGCATAGTGAGGTTGTTGTGGCTGGTAATGTTGACCCTGCGGAGAGCCCAATTGAGGCTGCTGGTTCTGCAATTGGTCGAAATTCAAGGACACGGAGTGCCTGGAGTTGTTGAGTAATTGGTGCTGTTGCTGCAGGTTGTCCATGCTTAGTACGGGGGTGGGATGCAGAAAACCTCGGGGAACAGCAGCAGTAGAGAGAGGGAAGGAGGGGAGAAACAATCACAGAGAAGGAATTTAGCTAGGAGAACAATCGGTGATGTATGAAACGGATCTTGATAAATAACAATTGGTGAGCCAAGGAGGCGGCATGCGGAGCGAAAGGAGCAGCAGCAGGCCGACGGAGGGGAGGGCGACGCGTCGCTGCGGGCGCCCGGCGTCGCCCCAGGTTCGGAAAATTTTTCAGCTGCTGGTATTGCAGGGAAGACAGATCTGTTATAGAAGGACGTCTGGCAGAGCACACAGGACACAAGCACAGTATGACACAGACACTCAGTGAACAGCAGATTGAGTTGGCCAGGAAATACGATCTTTCCGCCCATTTTTTCGACTTTCTGGACAGACATTTGCTCTATCCACTTTTGGAAAACCTGGTCACAATCTACGATGTGAAGGAAATCGACCAGATGGAATTTAATGTGCTCAAGGACACGTACATGATCAAGCTGTTGAAGGATCTTTATTTGAACTTGCACCCGGATGCTAAAGATTTGCCACAGGACATTCTCGATAAGGAAAACGAAATTATTTCCAAATTGGTTCCTTTGAATGAATCGACAAAGAAGACATTGGACATTCTTTGTTCGGAAGAAGTTCAGAATAATTTGAAGCAGGACAAGATTTCTAACAGGGAGCTACTCAAGGCTCATGGCATCGACGATGTGAAAATTGCTGAATTGTACGAGTTTGGTAAGTTGCAGTATAACAGAGGAGATTATGTCATGGCATCTGATTTATTGAACAATTTCAAGCTATTATCGACGAACCAAGATTTGATTTTGAATGCCACGTGCGGTAAATTTGTGAGTGACATTATGAGTGGTGATTGGCTGGAGTCGAAGAACGAGATGAACAAGCTGAGAGAGGTGACTGACAGCAGAAACTACCAGGGCTCGTCATTGGATCAGTTGAAGCTGAGAAACTGGTTGATCCACAATTCTCTTTTCATCTTTTTCAATGAGAAGGAGTTAAAGGAGCAAGATGAGAGCAACGCAAGCAACCACCAGTTGTTGCAGATGAACGAAATTTTCATTTCATCGTCTTACCTCTCGACGATCGAGGCTTCGTGTCCTTGGATTTTGAGATACATTATTTGCTCCGTTCTGTACACTAAAGACTATAGAAGGTTGAGGGATTTGATTCGTGCGGTGGATATCGAGTCGTATGAGTTCGAGGACCCTTTTACGCAACTGATTGAGTCGTTGTTCATCAAGTTCAATTTCGAGGAGCTGAGCCAAGTGTACACGAACGTCCGGATTTTAACGGAGACAGACTTTTTCATCAACCATCTGAATAGGAGCAAGCTTCTGAGAAATATCCTTGAGCTAATTTTGAGAAATGTGTTGAAAGTTTACAGCAACTTGACGATCAAGTTTTTCAGGGAGAAGTTCATCAAGGAGGTGGACGACCAGCTAATTGACGAAATCATTCAGGGAAACAACGACATCATCTTGAATGAAAACGGCGCCATGGCTCTCAAATCAGATAAGAACGAGGATGCGTACTTCCAGATCTACGAAAAGACCAAGGCGTTGTCGTTCAAGTCAACACAATTTCTCAACAATGCGTTTGGCAAAGATTCATAACTCGGTTATGTGTAGATATCTATTGACAGGTTTTATGAATTTATAAATTTATAAATAAACGAGTAGGCAAGCGAGTAGGCAAGTCCGGTAGGTGCTCTCACTCTCTTGGCACAAACTCGAAATTTGTGAACTGCTTGTTGAATCCGTTTGTGTTTTTCTTCATTCTAGGTTTGAGCTGCAGCTGTTCGGCATCGCCAAAGAAGTTATCCTTACAGATCTGCACGGTCTCTCTAAATTTTTCGTGACCGCCCTCCTTGGAGGAGACAACCTTAGCGACGTTTTTGGTGGTCAAGTCGTCAAGCTCGAGGCCCTGCAGCTCCAGACGGGCGACGATCTTGGCTACGTACCAAAACATGAGTTCTTTGTCGGAGTTATCCACCATCTCTAGGGCGACCTGCGGTGCGTTATCACCAAACCTTGGTTCAAGCTTCAGCATACGCGTGAAACCGGAGGGGCGGTGGGCGTACCGCTGGACAAACTCCGTGGCGACCTTGTCGACGGTGAGGTGCTGGTTGTAGAGTTGGCCGAAGAGCAGGTGTCTCCAGTCTTTGAGGGCTTCTGGGTGAGAGCTGTGTTTTTTAGACTTGAGGATCAAGTTTTCAACGTAGTTTGCAGTAAGCTTGGCCTTGGTCGGGGTGGTGGTGATGTGTTCATGTTCGATGAGGGAGGACACGAGGTTCTTGACGGTGTGCTTGAGCTGTTTGGCGTTTCTTCCAAGCGTCATTTGTGTGTGGTGGGTGTAATGTGTTACTGTGCTATTTTGTCCCGTCCTGTCTGGTGGTCTACCCATGTCTCGTTTTGTCTTGTCTTGTCTCGTTCTGTCTGGGCCACCAGCCGCTACCCAGGAAGAGCGTTTGTAAGGCGGCGCGCCGCTCCGGGTAACTCGCGGAGCAGGCGGGCCTGCGCTATTGTGTGTGGGTGAGAATAATTGTGTTAGTAAGTTGTAAACGTAGTTATATGTTAGAGTGAGTTTGAGATTACTTGTACCATTGGTACACACCCATACATATATAGGGATAGCACAATGGCAGGAATAATACACGGACTGCTTACGGGGGCGTTGGTGACCAGCGGAATGGCGTACTTGACGGCGCAGCAGTTTGCGTACAATGCCGTCACGGTGAAGCACGAGGTGCAGGCTTGCGTGGACGTGGTGGAAGGCCGCCAGCAGCCGGTGCCTCACGTGTCGAACGTCCGGTCCTATGTGACCAGGGACGTGGTGGAGGGTGCCAAGGACATCTGGAACGAGGAGGTGATCCGTGCGGTGAACTGGTGGTACGGACTCGGAGTGGGCAACGCTCTTGTCTCGGTCGTAACCAATGCTTTCAAATAGGAAACCAATGTGTGTCCGTAAATATATAGATAGATATATATATATATATATATATCTATGACTGTACGTGTATGTGATTAAAAAAAAATGCAGATACAATTTACACATGGGTTGGTAGGTTGGCCGGTCTAGTTCACCTTTCTGCTTACTTGATCTTCCCCTCCTGCTTATACCACTTGGCGACGAGCGACTCGTGGTAGATGTCCACGAGGCGGGCAAAGAGGGCGCCGACGAGGGCGAAGAGCACCTGTAGCGGCCACCACGTTGAGCGTGGGCCGAAGCCGAGGGAGAAGCAGTTGAGCACCCAGCCGACAAAGTCTGTGTGGATGTAGGTGGTGCCGGCGGCGAGGCGGGCCAGCACGTGGTCGGCACAGGCGTCGACGGAGATGGGGGCGCTGCTGCCCTCCACTGCGCGGGTGACGGCCGGTTTGGTGGTGTTTTCCTCGGCGTAGCCCTCGCTGGCAAAGTTGCCCGGGAAAACGGTCGTCACCTTGATACCGTAGGGCGCAAGTTCGTGGCGCAGACAGTCACCGAGCGATTTGAGTGCGCACTTGAGCGGCGCGTACTGGGAATAGCCCACGAAGGAGTAGAAGGCCACAGAGGAAGAGAGGATAACGACGTGTTTGGTGGGGCCAGCGGCGTTGGCGGATCCCTGCTCGGCGCGGGCGTCGAGTATCATCATCGGCACGAGCGCGTGGAGCAGGTAGAGACATGTCTTGTAGTTGATGTCGATGCCGGCGTCGAGCTCCGCCACAGACAGATCCGTGAAGAGACGCGGCACGGACGAGCCGGCGCAGCAGATCACCATGTCCGGGTCGAGTTGCTGCTGCTTGAGCCAACCGGCAAACTGCGTCACTGTCGCTGCGAGCGAGAGATCGATGGCGTAGGAGATGGTGAACTGGTCGGGGTGGACTTTGGTGGTGGCGTGTGTGTTGGCGAGC
Organism: Pichia gijzeniarum; assembly: GCA_030556995.1. Lineage (NCBI taxonomy): Eukaryota > Fungi > Ascomycota > Pichiomycetes > Pichiales > Pichiaceae > Pichia > Pichia gijzeniarum. Next base: position 29,064 of record JAKTVB010000076.1, read on the forward strand.
GTGTCGAGGCGGTCCTGGGACCGGGCTAGCACGACGAGGTTGGCGCCCTGCACGTGCAGCTTGTCGGCGAGAGCGTATCCAAGGCCCTGGGAGGCGCCCGAAAGAATCACAGTCTTGCTGTAGACGTCGAAGCCCATTGGTGCGGTTGTGAAAAGATGGTACGGAGGAAAGAAAGAAAGAAAGAAGTAATGTAAATATATATGCATAGATAACAGCTACACATACACATGCACATACACACACTAGATAGAGTTTGTCAGGGCTGCCCTCCTCAACACGCGCGCCTGGGCGCCGATCTCCGCCTCCAAGGGCTTGTAGAAGCCCAGCAGAAAGAGCACCTCAAAGACGACAAAGTATGGGGCGAGCACGAGCGGTTGCAACAAGTTGTCAAACACCGCTGGGCTGCGCTTCTCGTAGTGCCAGTGGCCGTAGAACTGGGCCGCCCAGGCCAAAACATGCACGGCGCCCGCGGCGGCCAACACGACGGCGGCGCTGCATTGGCGCCCCGCGTAATCCGCAAAACAGCCTGCGCCCACGAGTCCGGCGGCCGCCACCACCCCCGCGGGTACATCCAGCAGAACATAATAGACCGAGTAGACCGCCACGAGCAGCCAGCTTGCGTGGAGCCCCAGAACGTACCAGGGCGTCTGTGCAAGCAGGACGACGGCGCTGGCGAGGATGAGCGGGATGCAGAAGATGTGAATGAGCACGTTGCTCTCGTGCAAATGATAGGCCTTGTAGTAGGCTAGCTGGTAGTGCAAGTCAAATGCCCTGTTCATGGTTGACACGGAGAAACAAGGCAGGGACGTGAAGTAAAGGAGTGGTTTTGTGGGGTGAGCCTTCTTGTTTGTGGTGTGCGCGCGGTGGCAATAAGAGTGGCGATGGTGGCGATGGTGGTGATAACAGCTGCCCTGCTATTAGCTCTCGTTATGTTACTATTTCTGCTCCTGCTGGACACTACACACCACCTACCACATCATGGCAGACACAAATACACACTCTGATGAACCTCAGGCGCTACAGTTGCAAATTGATGACCTCAAAGCCCAATTGGCCAAGCAGGCCTCCATTGTCGCCAAGACCGCCCAGCAGGTGCTCAGCATGCAGGTCCAGGACACTAAAAAGCAGATGGACGCAATTCCAGCACCGGTGGTTCTCCCTGGCGCTGGCGCCAACGTTGACACGACTGATTTCGCCACCAACGAGGACCTCGTGCAACTTGTAGGCGAACTCCAGGGTCAATTGAACCTGCTCGAGCAGAAGAGCGTCTTCAGGACGGTTAACGCCCACCAGGCCCGGGACACCGACGTCGTTGTACCGTTGCCGAACCTCGACGGTGACATGCCACCAGCCGAGTCCTTCACCCATTCCGTGGCTGAGTTCAAGAACATCGGCGACGACCTCATTGTCGAGCTTTGCCGCTTCTACCAGCTCCTGCCACCTACTCTGGAGGAACGGGCCAAGATGCAGGCCTTTGTGGAGGGCAAGATTGCCTCCCCGAACGACCCACTCAACGTTGACTACGAGGCCCCTGCCGACGACTACCCACCAGAGACCCTTGCCGAACTGTACACGGAGCTTTCCCGTTTCTTAGGCCTCTCCCACCTCCAGAGAGCAGACTAATTGTCTGGTTGGCTATTTGATTGGTCAATTAATTATTTACTTAGTTAGTTAGTTAGATATATATATAGGCATTATATCTAGTCAATTTTCCACTATCAACCACTGTCAATCACTCAAATTGGTGAACGCTGGGCCAATGAACTCGTGGAGGTTACTCGTGAGCATAGCACGCCCGTACTTGTCGTACGCCATCTTCCCGGCCATCCTAGTCGTGGTGCATCCGGCAAGACAGGCCAAGGGCACAATCTGCTCATCGTCCAACCGATCTCTCGTTTTGTAGATACCCCGCTTGTATGCTCCCAGCCCCCAGCAGAGGAAGGCGCCAATCATGCCACCCAGCGAGTCGCCCTGTCCACCCACACGCTTCAAGCTGCCTGGAGTGGAACATTCGATGGCTTCGCCGCCGTGGTAGCAGATCCGGTCGCTGGCTCCCTTCTGCACCACCGTGCATCCAAGTATCGAAGAAAGCTGCTCAATCTTTCCATCGTCGCCCTCCTTGTCGGCAAACGCCCCATAAAGACGCTTCAGCTCCATCACGTTTGGCGTAAGGACAATGTTGGCGTTCGTGGACGACTTCAGCATCTCCTGAAGTCCCGAGTCGGTGCTTAAATGGTACAAGGCGTCCGCATCGATCACGACGGGTAGATGCCTGTCCGAACGTATGAGCAAGTGCTCCATGATCGCTAGCAGAAAGTGTTTCATCGTGGGGTCCGCACGGCCAAATCCTGGTCCAATGATAACGGCGTCCATGCGGTCCACCAAGGAGTTGATTTTCTGCACCTGCTGGTCTAACAGCTCCCTCTGCAACTCCGAAACGGATGCGCTAGTGTCACTGCCACCGCCACTGTCAACGTCACGCCTGTTCAGCACCCGCAATTCCAAGCTGTTGCTGTCCAAGATGTATGGATGCACCATGAGGTCCGGCGAGTAGCCCTTGATGACCGGGGCGGCTGCCTGCTCGCACACAACGTGCACCAGGTCCACTCCGGAGAGCATGGCGGCGTGTGCACTGAAGTACGGAGCACCCGTGTAGTCCTCGCAGCCGCCAATGACTGCCAGCTTGCCCAACTGGCCCTTATGGAAACCTGGCAAGAGTGGTGGCAAAAGATTGTTTCTGATCAAAGAGAGCCTTGACATTGTTACCATCTCAAAGCAGAGCAAAGAAGAGTCGGAGCTCAGCTTCTGCTGTGGCTCCGCAGAGCCATCCTCACCACCTTTTGCTTGCCACCGCCTTCCAGAAACACATGCTCGCCCGTCTCGCCCAGCCCGCCTCGTGCTGTCCAGCCCAGTCCCGTTCGGCCCCATTCTTTCCTCTTTTCTCCTCTGCTCTGCTTTGAAATCTTCCTGCCTTCTTTCTGCCTATTTTCTACCCACAAACAACTTATCCATCATTCATGTCTAGGGCCCTTAAGTTTGCTATCCCCGCTGTTGCCATTGCCGGCGGTCTTTACTTTTACCAGCAGCAAAACGCTACTCCCGTCGTTCTTCCAACCTTCCAAGGTGACGGCCAATGGATCAACCTCAAGCTGACAAACATTAAGCCAGTCTCCAATGACACCAGCGTCTACACTTTTTCTTTCCCCCACGCCAACCAAAAGTCCGGTTTGGTCACTGCCTCCGCCATTTTGACTAAATACGTCACCGCCAAGGGCAACAACGTGATCAGACCGTACACTCCAATCACCGACACCGAAAAGGAGGGTTCCTTCGATTTGCTGGTTAAGAAGTATCCAAACGGTAAGATGTCTGTCCACATCCACGACTTGAAAGTCGACGATACTCTGGCATTTAAAGGTCCTATCCAGAAATGGAAATACGAGGCTAACCAATTTAGAGAGATTGGATTGATTGGTGGTGGTACTGGTATTACTCCACTGTACCAACTCATCCACGAGGTTTTGAAGAACCTTGATGACAAGACCAAGATCACCCTCTTGTACGGTTCTAAAACCCCAGAGGACATTTTGCTCAAGCCGGAATTGGACGCTTTGGCCAACGACCACCCATCACGTTTCCAAGTCAAGTACTTTGTTGATACTACCACCGGCCCTAAGGAGGATATTGCAGACATTGTCATTGGCCACATTTCCAAGGCTGTGTTGGATTCCAGCTTGCCTAAGCCAGCAGAGGACACCCATGTGTTCATCTGCGGTCCTCCACCAATGTACAAGGCTATTTCGGGTGAAAAGGTTTCACCTTCAGACCAGGGTGAAGTTACCGGTGTTTTGAAAGAGCTTGGATACGATAAGACTTCCGTCTTCAAGTTCTGATTTCTTGCTTCCATATTATTCTACGATTCTATAGTTATTTATTTATTTGCGTATTGACGATATTAAGAGATTACTAAAATATTGCGACTTGTATTGTGATGTGTATCATCATGCAGTGATGTGTTATGGCATGCCGCAGCGTAGATGCGTGTGAAGATGAAGAGAGTCGCGTTGACAGCGTTTCTCGTGCGTGCTATATATTATGCACGGGCAAGGAAGAACGCTCGGACGCACGTGTTTCTTGAACGGTTCCACAGCAAGCCATGGAGCAACAGCTTACAGAGACGTTGCTTAAGATGGCACAGGGCCTGGAAGGGGCACCCTCTGATGGAGATGGGATCGATGCAATTGCCAGGGAGATTGTGCTGAAACAGGAGCAACAGCAAGGACAAGAACAAAAAGGAGAAGGTGAACAACAAGGAGAGGAAGATATTGATGCAGACGAAGCACAGACAATTTTGGAGGAGTACAAGCTGTGGAGGAAAAACTGTCGATACATGTACTCCTTTGTCAGCGAGACAGCATTGACGTGGCCGTCACTGTCTCTCCAGTTCATCCCGGCGGGCACGTTTGTCAACCGGAGCAAGGACACCAAGTTTGGCGTGGTCCGTAACCTGCTCTTGACCACACACACTTCGGGTGAGGACGATGATTACTTGAAACTCGCCTCGTTACAGGTACCCCGGTCGTTGACCGAAGGGGCGGAGCTCACGAGCGAGGAGCTGGAGACAGTGGACTCCCGGTTGAAAATCAGCAAGAAGTTCAAGCAAGAGATAGAGATCAACAAGGTACGTGTAAATCCGTTTGACGCCCGCACGTGGGCATGCATCAACGCCAACGGAGAAGTGAGCGTGTACAACGTGGACGAGAAGATGAATTTCGTGTGGAAAAAGGAGATGAGGCATCACACCGAAAACGGGTTTGGGTTGTCGTGGGATCCCAACAACGCCCACAGACTTGTCAGTGGGGCTGAAGATGGCCGCACCGTTGTGTGGGACTACAATGTCGATTCTACCAAGGTTTACCATGAACACGAAGATTTTGTCAACGACGTGAGGTTTTCGTACAAGAGGAACGGAGTATTTGGTAGCGTTGGTGAGGATAAATTGTTTGTACTTGGAGATGAGAACTTGCAGCAGGTTGCCTTGAAGACGGTGTTGAATCCAAGCACGAGCTTCAACACATTGACGTTCTCTCGGTTTAGCGAAAACTTGGTTGCCTTTGGCGGGGAGGACGGCAACAATTACATTTACGATTTGCGGAGGATGGATCGTGGATTGCATACGTTGGTGGGACACACAAAGCCGATTACGAACATTGAGTGGGACCCTTTCCACCCGAATATCGTGGCCAGCAGCAGCATGGACCGGCGTGTCATTTTGTGGGACCTAAACCGGATCGGCGAGGAGCAGTTACCCGAGGAGGCGGAGGACGGGGTGCCCGAGCTTCTCATGATGCACGGTGGACACACGGGCGGGGTGAACGACTTTGCGTTTAACCCGGAGGTGGAGTGGTGTTTGGGCAGCTGCTCCGACGACAACGTTGTGCACGTGTGGGGTGTACAGGCTGGGGTGGTTGGCGAGGGTGAAGAGCAGTTATCCAGTGAAGTGGAGAGAGCGGTACTGGAGTAGTCAGCTACACGTTTCGATGAGCTCTGTGCCGCACACACGGGTAAATGCTTGTAACATGTAGACCGTAGTTTAACAAAATGGAAAAACTTCAACAACTCCGCACAGCCGCATGTCGCATTCATGTTGGCGCGCACTGCGTCGAGCGAGTGAAGAATGCTCTTTTTCTGTGCTGCGACAGTTCTTACTGGCTGGTGCTGGCGGTTCCTCTTGGTAAGCAAGTTCGTGCTCATGTCCATGCTCATGTCCATGCTCACAACTACAACCACGACCACACTTAGAGGCATTGCCAGAGGTGTTGCCAGAGCCAGCACCAGGTCATTCAGCTGTGGTGCTGCCTGCGCAGGCAAGAAGATGCTCGTGTACGAACCATTGCCAGCACTTAGAAACGGCGAAAGCTTAATGGCGTACGTTCAGCAGGCTCAGTACGACCGGTTCGACAAAAACGGCATGAAAAGAAAGGCTCTTTCACTAAGCAATCCAGAAAGGATCCGGGCCGACGACGTCGTCACCATCGTTTACAAGAATCAGAAGCCCATCACGGGGCAGGTGCTCGTCGTGAAACGGTCCGGCCTCAACTCGACCGTCCTCCTCAGGAACAAGATCACCGGGCTCGGCGTGGAAATGAACATTCCCGTTTACCACCCGAACGTGCTCAGGCTCGACGTGATCCGTAGACCACTGGCCTACAGACCTAGAAATAGACACTATTACATACGGAACTCCAGGCTGGACGTGGGCGAGCTCGGCTCGGGAAAGAACTGATCCTTCTGTCCTGTTTGGTCTGTCCGGTATATCCTGTATCCTGTATATCCTGTGTAACGCTGTGCATGTACATAGAAGCCAACCACAACACCGCAATCGCAGTACATTAATATGCGTCGGCGACGCGTCGCCGACGCGCACCCGCCGCAGATCGTTTGCTTTTGCCGTTTGTGTTGCTCTCGTGCAGTTCGTGCTGCTCAGCTCTCCTCAACTCTGTTCAACTCAGCTCAGCTCTACTGTGCTCGTGCTACACCATCAGCCTCTCTTTTCCTCCTCTCTTCAGCAATGGCTTCCCTTGCAGACTACTCCGCCCAGCAGATCCTGGACATGTCTCTTGTCCAGAGACTCTCCCTTTACAATTGGAAGGTCGAAATTTTCTCCCTCGGCATCGTTGTCTTCTACCTGGTTCTCTTCAAGATTGGCTCCAAGTACAACGAAGGAATCGCCAAAGGTTTCATTGACTCGATTGTGCCGGTTCTCAAAGAAAACTTTTACCAGGTCGGTGTTACACCCTCCCAGCTCTACGCTCAGGACGACAGCCAGCACTATACGCTCTACGCCACGGGCAGACTGCGGGTACAGTCCATGGTGGCCAAAATCAAGCTGCAGGCCAGACAGAACCTTTTCATGTGGTTCATGGAGTTTATAGTCTCCTTCTTCATGGACTCCGTTCCTGCTCCACAGGACTCGCTCACTGTCGAGTTTACCTTTGACGACGAAACAAACGAATCTTTCGACAACTTTATCTGGGCCGTCGTCACAAAGGACAAGATGGACTCCTTCAGGTCCGACAACTACTTCCTTTCATTGACCAAGACCTCTGAGTCGCCAAAATTGCCCCTTCAATTTGTCTTCATGAACGAGGTCTCCGACATGAACGACGTCCTTTTCACGAAAAAACTGTCTGAAAATTTGAAATCAAACGTCGCCACCCTCAAGTATCTAGCCATCACCGACCAACCCAGCGATAAGCCAGACAAGATTGCAGAGCTCAAGCCTAAGAAGAGGGTTGTTATGCAGTTCACGCTCTCTCAATCCGGCATCCAGCCAATTTCCAACTTGGTCAGCTACGTCGTCAATGATTATCTTGACCTCATCGTCTCCCGTGCCGTCTTCAGACCAGAACTCACTAGAAAGGTCAAGAAGACGAGAGAGTCAGAGTACAACAAGCTGAAAAAACAGTTGGATGACCTGAAAAGGGAGGAACTAAACGCCAAAAAAGTGGAGGAACAGAAATTGTTGAAGGCCTCCATGACCCCTGAGGAGCAGCAAAAACTCTCCAAGAGACAACAGGAGAGGAAGCAAAGAAAGCAGCTTAATAGACAGAAGGTCAGGGGTTCCATGTAATTGTAACACTTTATAATCTTACACTCTTTACTTTTTAATTTACACTTAATAGTTCATCTTTTCATCCTCCGCCAAAACAGCGACATGTTTCAACGTGTTCCTTTCTCCGCCAACGTGTTCCTTCATTTTTCAACTCATACACTAACGAAACTTACATCCTATCCCACCCCTCACCAATGCTATACTTTAGGCCCTGGTGCTTGCTGCTGCTAGCTACTTTGGCATGGGCGTACTTTTCCCCCACACAGCTGGAAATCTTGAACTTGCACTATAAAATTCAACCTAGGGACACCCAAGATGGGGTACGCACGTTTTACTCCATTTTGTCTGTCCCATCAACAGTCAAAGAGGTCGACTTGGAGAAGAAGTATAAGAAATTGAGCCGGAAGTGGCACCCGGATAAATTTATCAGGGCAGAACCTAAGGAACGTCGCCGTGCTGAACGCAAGTTTGAAACACTCTCTGCCGTCATGACCATCCTTCGTGATGTCGATCGCCGTAGAAGCTATGACTACTTCATCAAGAACGGCTTCCCAGTATACGATCATACCAGGCAGACCTACGTTTTTAAGAACAGAGCCAAGCCGAACTTCCTTGCCGTCGTGCTCATTCTGTTTGCCCTAACCACCGTCGGCCAAGTCCTCATCCTGAAACTGAACAGGTCACAGAAGAACAAGAGGGTGGAGCAAGTTCTCAGAGATGTCAGATGGAAGGCCGATAACATGAGCAAGCAGGACACCGCATCAACCAAAATTATGGAGCTTCCAGACGATTACGAACTAGATTCCACTATGGCGACATATTCGGTTGATGATAAGCTAGTCACATATTGCGGAAACCTCTTTATAGTCAAGCCCGATAGGAGCGTTTTGATGTATGAAGCCAACATCGATGTGGAGAACCAGCAAGAAATGAACGAGCTTGTGAAGAAGATCATCCAGTTGGGACATTTCAACCTCTATGGTTTTGAAAAGAAGGAATTGAATCGTAAAGAGAGAAGACAGGCCACTAGAAACAAGAAAGGGAGCAATGATGATGATGACGATGATGATGATGTCGTGTCTAAATTGGTGCAGTTTAAGCAGGACGAGTCCAACTTGTCTTTGAAGGATTTGTACTTTGTGAAAATGGTTTTGGGAGTTTGGAATTTCATATTTCCTGCAAAATCAAAGTCGGTAGAATCTGCTGACAGTCATAAAAAGGCAGAAGCAGTAGTAGAAGAAGAAGAAGAAGAAGAAGAAATGAAGAGGGAGACTGATTTTGTTAAATCGAATGACAAACTTGTCCTTCCCAATGGTAAGGTCTTGCATTCGAGAAAAAAGTAAACTATATGATCTATACTTTTTTCTACGTAAAGACTAATGCACTCATACTTTTTTCCTCCCAAAATTAATACCGACGGTCAACAAATAAACACCTCATATAAACTATCCTGGCGATATCTGACAATTTGCCCACACTTGCACCATCATCGCTTGGCTTCATACTCGTATACGCTTGCGCCAAGTTGTAAGAGTTGAAATTCGAAGTCAAACAGTAGAGGCCCTCAATTATGGCAAAACATTTCAACATGAATGAACATTTCGAATATTGCGCATCATGAAACGGATTAAAGTCCCATCGCCGTATGTTTGTAAAAGAGAGCATATAGCTTATCGCAAACACAGTGAACGAGCCCCAATCTCCAAAAATAAAATCGGCGTTTGTAACCTTGTATAATTTTCCAAAGTCCTCGGTTAAACAGTTGACCATATCTTTAATCCACAACTTACCTCTCTTCCAACTCGACATTTGTTCGTACTCCTCTGCATCCACCTCTGCAAAATTGTTTCTGTACTCTTGAATCGCCCATGCATCTGTTGCAGAAATCCGGAACCCAAATAATGCGGGAATCGTTTTTCTAAACGAGTTGTAATAGTATCTGTTCAAAGTCAACCGGTAAAATATCGTGTATATCAATTTACTCAAAACAAACAGCTGCACATCTCTAACCATCCTGGAATATGGTGTACTAAAAATAATCTTGGAATAGAGCAGTGAAACAATCATAGTACCTATTCCAAGATTCGGTGATGTCAAAGTAAACACAAAGTGTGGAATAAGCACTTGTGTGAAACTGTGCAGCTTAAAAGTTCCGGCATACAATTCCTTTTCCCACCCTAGCGCAGATACGAAAAATGTCGTTGGTATTGATAATGTTATTAAGATAGTTTCAAGTATCAGCAAAACGGTGGGTATTCCAATACACATCATTTTGGCAAAATTGAGAATTTTGCTTATGGAATGTGAAAACGGTTTCTTACCAAAAAACAACATCTCTTTATCACATTTGGAACAATGATATCGTATCACGCTATCAAACTTGCCATTCATTATTATCAAGAAATCGAAAAAACTGGGCGTTGGGATCTTCGAATTAATAAATCCACATGTTAATCCAAAACTATATTGAATGATTGGTACACCTGCTCCATGTAAGTTAGTCATCATATTTCGTGATTTCTTGTATTTAGCACGATTGGTTAACCACAAAAACCATTCTTGGGAACTCAGCGTATCTTTTGATCGTTCATCATCGATTTGTTTCCTTACTATCAACCTCATACATTTGGGGTGTATCGGAATCCTACATTTTGAACATGGATATACAAACGCATCAGCAGAATCTTCACTCACATCACAGATTGTACATTTGTGTATAGGGGTAAACATAGACGTTATGGCCGATATACCCCTCCACAAAATCATGCTTATCGTTGCCGTCCTCACCCGGTACTAGTCAAACATGAAATTGCGCTTACATGTTGCGAGTTCATCGCTTTTAAACTCTTCTTCTCTTATTAAATGACACACTGCATTATTTGCTTTGATGAAGCGACGGATGATAAACCTTTAATCAGGCCATGCAACACATGCAACTTGGAAATACATAATGATTGCATGCTGAATTTGATTTCTACACATTTGATATCTAAGAGATACACATTCAAAGGACAGCTACAAAAAATGTTCTATAACGATGAAGTACTCATGTACTCTGAAGGTAGTCTATTGTTGGGATCATACTACCGCATGCTTGTCCAAGTGACACCATTTGATGAACGTGAATCCCATTATATTAAATATTTTCAAAGAGGTGGCATCATAACTCTGACGACACCACCGGCGTTCAGTTTAAATAGCACTTTGGAGGTCAATTGTATGCGGGACATTTGGGATCCAACAATTTATATGGTGGATATATGCCCGCAATGTAAACACAGTATAAAGTACGTATCCAGGGTTATGAATTTTAGTTTTCCTGGAGAGGAAACATCACTGTTAAGTCTGGGAATATTGAATACAGTTTGGAGTATTGTTTATTATATCAAAAAAGTTGTTTTCATACTAACGCCGTCCATGATTGAAATTTTTGTGACTGTATTATGTCAGGCACTTTCATCATTACCATGGTTGGTTTTCGGACGAAATATTCCCATTCCGGACATTTTAAACAACGACCTACCGGATGAAAAATGGGTTCGAGAATTTCCACAAATGCTTTACCACATCATGCTCATGTCGGGTGATTCGTACTGTTGTTTGGACCCAATACGAGTACTAAACTTGGCAGTGTTTGGTATTAGATCTAGGGACTCGTTTTTAAGTTTGGTACGATTCTTGACATTGATTTCCAAAGATCTTGCTGACGTTTTATACGCATTTTCGTTTAATGTCGCATATTTTCATTGGACACTGAGACTTTATCCTGTTAAGATAAAGAAATATGTTAAAAACCTTGGTTTACCGGATACGAAAGAGCTTTCTACAACTACTCGGATGATTTTATTAACTACATACGATTTTAAAAAAGAGTTCCAACACAACTGGATAAAGCTCGATTACGAGTCATTGCCATCAGCATCTATTATTTCCAGTATACCCTTTGAAGCGGTATGCTGCACGATATTGGGTGTGAGGTTTGGAAATAAAGTCCTCAGCAAATTTAAACCATTCATAAGGTTTATGTATAAAGTTTTCAGGTCATATAGGCCAATTCCAATTGAAATGCAGTACGTGATTGAATATGTTGGGTACGAATGCATCTTGTTTTTCAAAGAATTGATTGATTTATATACCACTTATTTGGATGTTGAGTCTTTAAAAACGTATAGGTCTTTTGAACTACAGTGGTAAATTCATCACGAGCCTAGTTATTTCATCCATATCTTACTGAACAATTGAAACTCGGTTTTTTTTTGAATAATCGGTGTATTCAAGATATAAAAAATTGTACTAGCCTCCTCAATAGTACGTTTTGTGCACAAGATGACATTAAGCAAACGTTTTTGCCAAGAGTAACTGCGGACAAATCAACGGTACGTAAATAACCTTGAACAGGCGTAGGTATCACTGTTCATTCGAAAAACTCCATAACTGAAAAATTTATGTTCATTACTTTCCCGATTTTGTGACTTATTTATTTGTTTTTTTTATTTATAAAGACTATACAAACTAAAGAACTATTTCTTCTTTCTCATTGCACCAACATTAGCGGTAAAACCAGTTCTGATGGAGGTCACTGACTTAGTTGAACCACAAGCTTTACAAACAATGAAATGCAATCTGTTTGCAGCTTCTCTCTTCAATTCCGTGTTCATGGATTTACAAGTCCTACAAATGACGTATTCCTGGATATATCTTCTCAAAACACCCTCAATATTTTTAGCTTGAAATCTACCCTTAATGATTAATCTTTGTTCACCATCAATTGAACCGGAAGTACCCAATTCTGCAAACAAATATTGAATTAAATGTGATGGATTTCTTTGTAACACTTGGGCTATTTGTTGAACATTTGCGAAAATTGTCTTTTTATTACCATCTCTTAGAACTTCAGGTGGAGGAATCTTTAATCTCTGTTGTTGACCACCAGCTAACTCTGGATTTTTCTCCCTCAAAATATCGTAGAATCTATCTAACAGTTGTGAATATGGGATTAAATCTAAATTAGAAGATTTTTCACCGGAACTTTGATCATCAACCCCTGCTTCTTGTAGCTGTTTTTCGAATTCATCGATATCAGCCTTAGCAGACTTCTTCTTCTTTTTCTTTTTCAAAGACAAGCCGTCAAAACTGTCAGCTAAATCATCGCCACCTTGACTAGCCTCGGAATCCTCCTTCTTATCCTTGCTCTTCTTCTTCTTTTTCTTTAGACCTGCAAATAAATCGTCATCAGTATTAACGGTGGCAGCATCCGAATCAACAATCGGAGTGACGTCCTTAGACTTCTTCTTCTTCTTCAAAGAAGAATCAAACCCAAGTTCTTCTGCAGACATTGTTTCTCTGGCGTTGCTAACAGAAATTGATGCCAAACCCTCCAAAGCTAGTTCAATTAGATCCACCACCCGCCTTTACGCTGAAAAAAAAAAGCTTGCTGAAAATTTTGAAGACCTCGTCAGAAAAAGTAGTGCGTCGATCGGCGGGGCGTTTTGATGGCCAACAAGATCATCGTTCAGGCGGCTCGTATCAACTGCTGCAAGAATAAAGGTTGAGTACAAAAGGCATGGTTGAAAAAGAAGAGAGTAGAGGTAATAGAGAAAGACAAGGAAGAGGGAGAAGCAGGGGATATTGCACGGCAAGAGGCGTCTCTAGGGCATTTAAGACGGGAATGGGAATGGGTGCAGACAACGAAGAAATCATTAGGAGGAGACGTGAACGGTTTGCACAAAACGCCGAAAATGGCAGGGATTGTGGGTACGGACTTATCAGTCGTGGTGAAGATTTGAGGTTGAAGAACGACGATGATGCAAAGATAAAACTGCTTGCGGTGACGTTGAAGAAGGTTAAGGATTACGAATTGCATGGTGGAGATCAAAATGCAATTGATGACATTCTACTCAGATTCAGGAAGCTTCGTGAGAGTGTGGTTTCTTTAGAAAATAACCATGAGGACAAGCAAGATCATGCGTTTTATCGGACGGTGTATCACGAATCGGTGAAGTTCGGAACCAAATACGCCGATCACCAGTCCTATGTACCTGCGTTACAATACGTCCGAAGCAAGGGGAAGCTGTGGGAGTTTGACAGTGACGCATTGGAATGGTTCGACCTATGTCACGTCATGCATTTGGCGTATGTGGAGCACAACTATGAAGAGAGCTTAGCGGTGCTCAACAGACGCATACAGTACAGAAGCGTTGACCTCAATTTCCCCCAGCCCAAATGCAACGATCGGATTGAGTGTATGTACCGGATGGTGGTGTGTGCTCTCAACCACGACCCGTTGCAGTGGCTCACACACAGCAAACACCGCTTTTTCGACAGCAAACTCTTCAACGAGTGTTGCGTACAGCAGGTGGCGGATGCGCAGCGACAGATAGACGTGTCTTACCGTGGCAAGAAACTTCTGTTGGAGTAACCAGGGCTGAGGAATTGCAGGCGGCAGGGTGTTAAGGAACATGTCTGAAAAGCTGGAGCCCATATCGATACAGGACCTTGAGGCTGGCACGACAAATCTGGATGCAGTCATCGAGGAGGTGCAGTTGCTCAATGCACGCATCGAAAAGATACGCAACGAGATGAACGTGTACATGACATTGATGTCCACGATGGACGAGTCAAGTTCCACAACAGACACATACAGGGGGATATCTGACAAGGTTGTTGCTCTTCAAACGGAGCTCAACACATTTTTCACCGCTTACAAGCGTATACTCCCCGTCATACGGTACACCAAGATCAAACAAGGTGTGTCACCGGACGACTCTACCAAGATCACGCCGCATCGTGTGCAGATAGATACAAAGCTGTTGGACAAAATGGACCTGGACGCTAGTCTTGTTGTTAACTCAGTCACATCCGCAGTTTCCACGCCCGTTCAAAACACCTTCGGTTCTACGAATGCCATGGGAAACACCCCCACAGAAAGAAAAACGGCGACAAAGACGGTCGTTAAGAGAAGGAACTCCAGAAAGTAGTAGTCTTGTATTGTATAGGACGGTATAGTAACACCAACACACCGGTAAACATTGCTGTTGGTGGCAGAGCAATGGCACGGTGACGGTTTTGGGACGTTCTCGCTCCCGTGACTCACTGTGAACAAGATTCACGATCTTGGACTTGTTTCTTTTGACTCACTCACATCAAACCCGTTGCCTCTTTTTTTCTTCTTCTATTCCACATAGTGCTAGTACAAAACAGAAAGCATGTCTGCAGAACTTAGAAACGCCTTTATCAAGGCCAAAAATGAAGGCCGTAACGCCCTGGTTACCTTCATAACAGCATTCTTTCCAACTGAAAAAGATACAATTGAAATTCTCCAGGGTCTACAAAATGGTGGTACTGATGTCATCGAATTGGGTATCCCATTTTCAGATCCTATTGCTGATGGTACCACCATTCAAGCTGCTAACACTAAGGCCATTGAAAACGGTTGTACCGTTCAAAAATGTTTAGATTTGGTCAGAAAGGCAAGAAACTCGGGTGTCACTATCCCAATTGTTTTGATGGGTTACTATAATCCGATTTTGAAATATGGTGAAGAAAGAATGATTAAAGCTTCCAAGTATGCTGGTGCAAATGGTTTTATTGTCGTCGATTTGCCACCTGAAGAAGCCGTCAAGTTTAGAAATATTTGTTCAGTTGAGGGCTTGTCATACATTCCATTGGTTGCTCCTTCAACGACTGATGATAGATTAAAATTATTGGGTGAAATAGCAGATTCTTTCATTTATGTTGTTTCACGTATGGGTACCACTGGTGCAGGTGTCTCCATTACTTCATCTGTTGGTCCTTTATGTGATCATGTCAGAAAATTTACAGGAAATACTCCATTAGCCGTCGGTTTTGGTGTCTCAACTAGGGAACATTATTTATCCGTTGGTCAACATTCTGATGGTGTTGTGATTGGTTCCAAGCTAATTAACTTAGTGGATGAATCACCAGCAGGAAAACGAGGTGAAACTGCGGAAAAGTTTGTCGAATCAATTTTAAAAGGTGATGGTAAAAACACAATTTCATCAACTGAACTTTCATTAAAATCGAATGTTATTGTTGATAGCCCAGACTTTAATGAATCCCATAAACATAATCCAAACTTTGGTGACTTTGGAGGCCAGTATGTT
The DNA here is from genome assembly GCA_030556995.1 of Pichia gijzeniarum. NCBI lineage: Eukaryota > Fungi > Ascomycota > Pichiomycetes > Pichiales > Pichiaceae > Pichia > Pichia gijzeniarum. Next base: position 44,802 of record JAKTVB010000076.1, read on the forward strand.
CCGGAAGCTTTACATGCATGTTTAAGAGAATTAGAAGGTGCATTTGAAGATGCAGTTGCAGATCCTGAATTCTGGAAAGAGTTCCATGCTTTATATGATTACATCGGTAGACCTTCATCGTTGCATGAAGCCGAAAGATTAACCGAATACGCAGGCGGTGCTAAAATCTGGTTAAAAAGAGAAGATTTAAATCACACCGGTTCACACAAAATCAATAATGCTTTAGCTCAAGTATTACTTGCTAAAAGATTAGGTAAAAAAAATATCATTGCCGAAACTGGTGCAGGTCAACATGGTGTTGCGACTGCAACTGCTTGCGCAAAATTCGGTTTAACTTGTACCGTTTATATGGGTGCAGAAGATGTCAGGAGACAAGCATTAAATGTTTTCAGGATGAGAATTCTAGGTGCAAACGTTATTGCTGTTAAAAATGGTACCCAAACCTTGAGAGACGCCACTTCGGAGGCATTTAGAAGCTGGGTTACGAACTTGAAAACTACCTATTATGTTGTCGGTTCAGCAATCGGTCCACATCCTTATCCAACTCTTGTCAGGACTTTCCAGTCAATTATTGGTCAAGAAATCAAAGAACAATTCAAGAAGAAAAATAATGGTAAGTTGCCTGACCTGTTAGTTGCCTGTGTTGGTGGTGGTTCAAACTCAACCGGTACTTTTTCACCATTTGAAAATGATAAAGAAGTCAAATTATTAGGTTGTGAAGCTGGTGGTAGTGGTGTTAATACTGATCGCCATTCTGCAACCTTAACAGTTGGTGTACCTGGTGTTTTCCACGGTGTTAAAACCTACGTTTTGCAGTCTGATGATGGTCAAGTTCACGATACCCATTCAGTTTCTGCGGGTCTAGATTATCCTGGTGTTGGTCCTGAATTAGCTTCGTGGAAGGATAACGGTAGAGTTGAATTCATTGCAGTTACCGATGATCAAGCATTGGAAGGTTTTAGGCTTTTGTCACAATATGAAGGTATCATTCCAGCGCTGGAATCCTCACATGCCATTTATGGTGCAGTTGAAGCAGCAAAGAAAATGCCTAAAGATCAAAATATTGTTATAACAGTATCGGGTAGAGGTGATAAAGATGTTCAGAGCGTTGCTGAGGTTTTACCTAAGCTAGGTCCAAAGA
>JAKTVB010000077.1:0-44963 GCA_030556995.1 Pichia gijzeniarum
AGATGTTTTCCCTATTTTATATCTCAAACTTATAACTGATATAAACTTTTATAATTACCGAAATTCATACACATTAATAGTATATAGAAAGATTTTCGCACACTCAAACACTTATTTTAAAATTATGTATGCATCTTTCCTCACACAAAAAAAATCAATTTTACGTCACTTTACTTCACTTTACTACCGATGCATACGTACAATGATTCTCAAACGGTAAGCATGAATTGTTTTCAATGGGCCCCTTTGTCTACGTCACGATATATCGTTCTTATGGCTTCCGAATATGAGGCAGCCGTTATAAAAGTAAAAGCAGCCAACTGAAATTCATCTTATCAGATAGAAATAATCTCTTTATTTGCCAATTCAAGAATCTTGCTGGCCTATCCAAACTTCCTAGTAATGGCTTGACCTGTCGAATAAAGATTATACGTTATACGGATCGTGGAAATAACGTAGTTTATGCACATATTTTTTTACAATCACGAAGTAATGTCTATATCAAGCCAGATTTATCTAACCAACCAAGTATCTATAAAGTGAGACTCTCCCGTTCGTGAGCCTTTTTATTGTTTCACTCCTCTCATCTTCTGCCCAATGTTGACTCTGAATGAGAATCAATAAGAAGAATCCCTCGATAATCATCGTGGGAGTATTACAGACAAGCTGCGCCATTTCCGACCAAAGCAACGAGCTGGCAAATATGATCAATCCCAAAACTACTGCAACCGATACCAACACTGACCATTTGTTTGAACACACATCATTTATGAAGATGGAAATTTTGGCCATAAGGCTTTTCTTCCTTTTGGGTGTTTCTTCGGGTGACAAGCCAAGAACTCTCAACAACTCATCCGATTCCTGAACCAACTCACCAAATTTTGTCTCTTCGTAATGAGTTATACAGAAAAAAACCTCTCTTAATACAAATCCATCAATAAATCCAATCAATCCAGTGTAAGTACCTATAACTAGCCACCAATTGGCATTCCAGTGCATCAAATTTCCAATGGAAAACCAGATGATGAAAACGCACGCAGAAATGATTAATCCTAGTCCATTACCGATGACGTTTGCATAGAAGCTTATTCCTCTCTGAATTTTATCTCTTGGACATCTTTTAACAGTTACAATTTGGTTATCTTCGTAGTAGTTACACAACTCTCTCTCCAGTTTTTCCAATTTTTCATCAAATTCATTGAAAATATCAATTTGACTCATTATAAAACCATTCGACCTTGATCTAACGTTTTCCAAGAAAACAGACGTAAATAACAGCACAATGGCCGTTGCTGTATTGATGTACATTTGCCACGTATTGGAGAATTCTTGGTAATCAGGTTCATCTGGTGTCCCGTTGTTGAGTTTAAGTTTACCACACCCGATCCAGGCAAAAATACCAATCCAGTAAATTATCACTGAAGGAAGACTACCCAAAATTCTGCTTGCGAAGTCGGAAAATCGGTCAAATAGGTTTTTCTTTTTGAATTCAATGAGCTCACTTTCATCAATGTCATTAACTTTATCAACTGATGAAAATTTGTTTATCCTCGATTCACCTATTTTCTCTAACAGAAGTCTGTGGGTCGCTATTCGACTCTTCAATCTGCCATATAATATTAGGAATTTCTCATTATCGTCAAGTTGCTGTCTCATCAAAAAAGTATCCCAGACATAGGTTTGAATGGACTGTCCATCTTGCATGACAACTTGCCATGTATCCGGTGCACCGGTGACACATCCCCAAACAATCCACGCCACCAGCAGTGCCATCACAAACAGAAACATATAGATCGACCCGGTGACGGTAACTGCGCATCCCACCATTCTATCAAGCAATGATTCGTCGTAGTAAGCATCCTGTTCAAACTCTGTGGTCTCCGGTTGCTTATCTGCTGATTTCTTGAAAAAATTGAATATGCTTTTTGTTGGAACCTTGGTATCCTCAACTTCTATGTCTGAGTTTACTTTGAGGTCATCATTAGCCTGAGGAATCTTAGACTCCAACAATTCAATTTTCTCGTAACTGCATGGGTTGGCACACTGGACTCTAATGTCCTCCTTGGTACGGGGGATAAGGAACCTTTTAATAGACCGGAAAAACCTTGCTATTATCATGGCTGGTGGCCGCTGAGGCAGCCAAGCTCAAACACCAGCTCCAGCAGGAGGAAATGGAGCTAGCAAACGCCCAGCAGTAGTTCCGTGCACATTTCCACCTTGGGCAACAACGTTCTTCTGCCGCAGGACGCCCCGTGTCCAGCCGTGACGTTTTCGGTATTTTTACCTTTTGACAACATCCATTTTTCCCGTTGTGTCACCCAGCACAGATCGTGTGCCCGCATGGAAGTCCTCACCGGATGTCGCCACCTTATTGGTTATAAGCCGCCTGTTTATAAGCCCGCGCAGCCGTCCGCCTCTTGCCGGAGACTGCCCACTTGGAGCCGGCGCCTGTTCTGCGTAGACGCTTCTTGTCGGGCGACACATGGCACCACGTAACACCAGCAGTATGTTCAGAAGACCCATCGTACAAAACCACAAGGACATCTTGCGTGTCGTTTTGAAAAGATCAATTTCGGCCTGCTCCAAACGTCCATTTCTTGCCCTTTCGGCTTCAAAGGCTGAACCAGAATCTCTTACATCTTGCCTCAAAAGACATCAGAATATTCTGCGATATACACCGGTTCGATTTAATGCTATAACCACATCTACAACTGGATCGATCATTCCTGAAGATGTGCAAAAGCTGACCGATGAGGAGTATCATAAGCTATCGACACAGGTGTTTGATCAAATGCTAGAGGAACTAGACCGATTTTTCGAAGATAACCAGATCATGGAAGCCGAAATTGACGAGGAGGCGGGTGTTATGGAGATCAACTGCTCCGAGGGCACCTACATCATCAATAAACAACCGCCAACTAAGCAGATATGGCTGAGTTCGCCAATCAGTGGTCCTAAAAGATTCGACTATCACGATAATCGTTGGGTTTGCCTCAGAGACGGTGTGAAGTTTTCGACTCTGGTAGAAAGCGAAATTAATTCCATGTACGGTAATTTCAAATGGTCAGGTCCTTTTTAAATTTGGTTATATTAAATATCTCTATAAGCAGGATTTCCATCTATGGGTGATTTTTCTTTATATAGCCGTGAATTAAAACTCTACTTTTATGAATCTGTGACAGCGTGAAGCTCAGTTCGTCACCAGCCCAATTATACGCCTGGATCAAAATTAACAAAAAGAAGCCTTCGATGATCATTGTCGGAGTGTTTGCGATCAACTGAGCGGTTTCGGACCATTTCAGTGCACTTGCCAAAACGACCAATCCCAAAACGATAAAACTTGATAAAACAACAGACCACTTGCTGGAACAAACCTTGTTGATGAATAAGGAGATTTTATTAGTTAAAGTCTTCTCAATGGTTGGTCTCTCCAAATCAACTGCTATTCCCACTATGTCCAACAATTCTTGCGAATCTGTCAACAACTCATTGAACCGATCTTGCTCGTAATCTGTAATTGAAAAGAAAACTTCTCTCAAAACGAATCCATCTATGAAACCAACCAATCCAGTATATGAACCGATGACTAACCACCAATTTGCGCTCCAGTGCATCACATTGCCGATGCCCAACCAAGCTGAAAAAACGCAAATTGAAATGATTAATCCCAAACCGTTACCAATAACATGTGCATAAAGACTGATAATTTTTTGAATTTTGTCCCTTGGACATCTTCTCACGACAACTAAGTCATTTTCAATATTATCGTTATTATTAATGTCCCTCAATAAATATTCCAAGTCCGAATCTAATTCATTGAAAGCTTCAATCTGCTTTAAAAAAAAATGGTTTGATCTCGATCTGACATTATCCAAGAATACAGTGGTAAATAATAACTCCATTGCAGTGGCGGTATTGACATACATTTGCCATGTATTTGAAAAAGATCGAAATTGCGGGGTTGCAGCAGTACCTTCATTAATTGGAATTGCACCACAGCCAATCCAAACAAATATACCGATCCAATAAAGTGAAACTGTGGGTAAACTACCAACAACTTTACTTACAAAGTTGCTTAGTTTATCATAAACATTTCCACTTTTGAAACTGATTGATTGTTTTTTTTCGAAATCGCTTTCCAATTCACCATTTAGATCGATACTGGTAGTGGAATTTCCATTTTCAATCATTTTTCTCAATAATCGCTTCTCGGTTATCAATCTACTCTTCAATCTACCGTACAAAATCAACAACTTTTCGTCATTATCTAATTGTTGTCTCATCAAAAACGTGTTCCAAACATAAGTCTGAATAGATTGTCCATCTTGCATGACGATTTGCCACGTATCAGTGGCGCCAGTTAAACACCCCCAGATAATCCACGCAACTAGTAACATAAAGACAACAATGAAGACATAAATCGAGCCTGCAACATCAACCGCATGGCCAATGAAAACATCCAATGGAGAAGTGACATAACACTCATCATCTTCAATTTCTTTGACTGGTTCTTTTTCCTCTTTTGGTTTTTGGAACAAACGTCTCCAAAAGGGTCCAGATTCAGGGTTCTGGGGTTCCAGGAATGGAAGGTCGTTTTTTTCCTTCGAATCCTCCAACAAACCTCTGCTCTGTTCGAAGTCTTCAGAGTATCTCACCGCAATGGCACATCTTAATTTGATGTCACCCTTTTTTGGAGGAAGCAAGATATTCTTTATATATTGAAGTATTTTCATGAGTTGGGATTCAGGGAGTCGAAAAAAAGAAAAGAAAAGAGCAGAAACACAGCAAGTGGAAAGAAACTACGATGCTTGAGCCTAAGAAGAAAACGAATCGGCCTTGCAGGCACTTCTGCTGTGGAAGGGTCGAGACACGCTGTCAAAACAGGAACGGTGGAACGGGTACCCTTTCAAGAAGTAATGCCCACCAGCAAACTTCCTATTGGGGTAATACCAGTGAAACTTTGTTCCCTCTGGCGAGACAAAAAAAATTACCGGCAATAAAACGGTTTACCGCTGGATCTTTGTGCCTTCACGAAAAGATTGATGCACCAGTGGTGCTACTTCCTACAGACTCCCCATGTAACATCATAGGATACTTTACCGTGCCACCGCCCCCACAAATCCTACTTAGGGTGATGTAGCGCTATTCATGTCTCGTATGCATGTTTGTATTTTAACGAGTCTTTAAATTTCCACGCTTCGAACTGTACTTTGAAAATTCATGACATTCACATTTCCACAACCGTTCTCCAAACGGTAACCAACAAAAAACCGGCAGCAACTTTTCTTTACAGAACCTCAGTGCATTAACCGAGGCTCAAGACCAAAAACTTCGGTATCAACAACTCGCCAAGCTCGTGAATAAGGTACATAGTGACACTGACCTTTCAAAATTTCATGAAAAATGCCTAAAGTACCCGCATTACTTATTCACGCTTAAATACCAGCAAGTTATTGAAAGTATTGTCTATATTGCTACCAAAAGACGGTTCGACATACAAGTACATGCCAGTTTTTTTTCTCAGTTTACAACGATGCCAATTCTAATTCAATTTCACCAAGCCGTACAAGCACTGAACTAGTTATATTCCGCCAGAAATTTGGCCTACGTTCACAAAAAACCGGATACGGCAGTCCAAATGTCCTCCACCGAAATACAAGAAACCAGTGTTTTCATGCACGTTTTCACTGATGCATACCCCTCAGTCTAGTCAACGTGAATACATCATCCTAAGCGATCGCTACTAGGTTATGTCCAAGAGCTATCGCATCAAACACTACACCTCGAAGCCGAATAATTTTATTAACCTTGCGACGAGGTCTCAATGAAACATTGAATCTGAAACCACAGCTTCATCACCTCAATATTAAAATTATTGCACATGTTATAATTTACCAGTTGTTTGTACCTTCATACGAGAGCACCAGCTCCCAAAAAGCGTTTGTCAGTACGCTCGAACTGCTACCGTACACTTCGTACTATTTACCAAAGAGAAGACTGTGATATTCCCCATATTAAAAAAACAATTAACCCTGCTGATATGTGGACACACACATCTTCAAGAACTTCTCAAAGAAGGCATCTTACGCCATGCCTTTATCCACAACTACCAACACTCATCCCATCAACTACACTTTATAGGAACCTGAAAAAGCTGTAATGCTTTCACCATTGGACCTTCTCTTCCCCAGGAACCAAGTCCAACCAGTAGAGCAAGAACATTACAAATCCAATGGCAGAGTCAAATGCCCAAGCGTTGGTGTCGTCGGCCAAGAACACAGCAACAGTATCACAAGATATCAAAAGATATCAAAAGATGCTCCCACAGCCGCCCCTCAAAATAGTTACGTCATCGCCGCGTCGACATGTCGCCATCGCCACGTAATTGCCGTCTCCGTCGATCGACGTGTTCTTTACCGCCTTTTTTTATTTTTTCGTTTTTGCCGCATTTTCTCGAATTTTTTTTTTTTTTTTTTTTTTTTTTTTTTTTTTTTTCTTCAGAATTTTTCACTACGGCCTAGCTAGCTGGCACTCCCAATTTAAATTTTCATTTATACTAGCCATATCTTGCTTTTCCTGCACTACCTTTCATCCCGTTCCTCCCTTATTGACTATACGAACAATGTCTGTTTCAGCATCCAAAGCAAAGAGAGACGCAAAGAAGGCTGCCAAGTTAGCAGAGGGTACAAACAAAAAGAAGCTTACGAAGAAGGAAAAGGAAAAGCTTGAAAATCAAGATGATGGTGAAACTGCTGCTGATGCAATTGCAAAATTGAAGCTTCAACAGGATAAGGATGGGTTATCCGACAGAGTCACCACCGGTGTCTTGGACTCTCTAATTACCTCAAGAGATATCAAGATGTCTTCTGTTTCCCTACTTTTCCACGGTAAGGTTTTGATTCAAGACTCAACTATCGAATTGAATTATGGTAGAAGATACGGTTTGTTAGGTGAAAACGGTTGTGGTAAATCCACCTTCTTGAGAGCTTTGGCTGAAAGAGAGTATCCAGTTCCTGAAAACATCGATGTCTATCTATTGAATGAACCTGCTGACCCTACCGAATTTTCTGCCCTAGAATACGTTGTTAGAGAGGCTGAAGCAACCTTGGCCAAATTAGAGAAGGAAGTTGAAGATATTATTGTCGAAGATGGTCCTGAATCACCACTTTTGGAACCTTTATATGAAAGAATCGACGAAATGGACCCTTCCACATTTGAAGCAAGAGCTGCCATCATCTTAACCGGTTTAGGTTTCAACTCAACAACTATCAAAAAGAAAACCAAGGATATGTCCGGTGGTTGGAGAATGAGAGTCGCTTTGGCTAAGGCGTTATTCGTTAAGCCAACTTTATTGTTATTGGATGACCCAACTGCCCATTTAGATTTGGAGGCATGTGTCTGGTTAGAAGCTTATTTGAGTAAATTCGATAAGATCTTAATTCTGGTTTCACATTCTGAGGATTTCCTAAATGGTGTCTGTTCAAATATGATTGATATGAGAATGAAAAAATTATTGATGTATGGTGGTAATTACGATACCTACGCCAAGACAAGAGCAGAACAAGAGACTAATCAAATGAAGCAATATACCAAGCAACAGGAAGAAATCGCACATATTAAAAAATTCATCGCTTCGGCTGGTACCTATGCCAATTTAGTCAGGCAAGCAAAGTCAAGACAAAAAATTCTAGATAAGATGGAGGCTGACGGTTTGATCCAACCGGTTGAGGCAGACAAGGTTTTCAATTTTAGATTCCCTGAAGTTGAACGTTTGCCACCTCCAGTTTTATCCTTCGATGAAATTTCCTTTGCCTATGATGGTAATCCTGAACATAATCTATATGACAATTTATCATTTGGTGTTGACATGGATTCAAGAGTTGCACTGGTTGGACCAAATGGTGTGGGTAAATCAACCTTACTTAAAATCATGACAGGTGAACTACAGCAGCAAAAGGGTAGAGTTTCACGTCACACCCATATTAAACTAGGTGTCTACTCCCAACATTCCGCTGATCAATTAGATTTGACACAATCTCCGCTTGAATTCGTTAGATCCAAATACTCTCACATTTCACAAGACTACCAATACTGGAGAGGTCAATTAGGTCGTTTCGGTTTGACTGGTGAGGGACAGACTGCTCAAATGGCAACACTATCAGAAGGTCAAAGATCGAGAGTTGTGTTCGCCCTTCTAGCTCTGGAAAAGCCAAATATTCTATTGTTGGATGAACCTACTAACGGTTTGGATATTCCAACAATTGACTCATTAGCAGTCGCAATCAATGAATTTAACGGTGGTGTCGTTGTCGTCTCACATGACTTTAGATTATTAGATAAAATTGCAAAGGATATTTTTGTCGTCGAAAATAAGACAGCTACAAGATGGGATTCGTCAATTGCTGACTACAAGAAGAAGTTGGCAAAGAATGTCGTTTTATAATCAGCTAGTTAGTTATGTATGCATGTATGTATAAATGTATGTGTATCTTTGTGTAATACAATCATTTAATTTTACGTCGTTTGGTCACCGGGCCGCCGTTCACTTTTTCCATCAATTTCTTCACGTCATCTACATGGTTGATCCCATTATCCAATTTCACAACCCCAGCAAAAACAACCCCCTGTGCCCAACCGGCCTTAACCCCCCAAAATTCACGGAAAAATCGTTTCACGTACGGGTACACTTTATCACTAACCGCTTTGTTAGCCAACGCTTTCTTCAACATGGCCCCACACTCAATGTCGCTCACCCAAATGCTAAATTCCTTGCGATATGTGTTTCTTAACACGTTCCAGACATGCGTATCTACCGGAACGAGGTCATGTCGGTTACATCCCATCAATGCCACACAATCGGCAACTTTGGGTCCGACACCATTGAATTGCTTTAAAAACGCCACGCATGATTCGTCAGCGGCAGAAGCAGCGTCATCATCTTCCCAATCTTCCGAATACAGCTTTGCGTAGAGCTCTGGTGATTCAATCATCGCATGCACGGTCTTGTAGATATATTTGGCTCTGTATCCAAACCCCAAATCACGTAGTTCGGTTTCCAGATTCTCCAAACTCGAACGAAAGTCCTGCGGCTGGGGAAACGTGTAGTATGGAACATCGTTGAACTCACCAACATTGACACCGTATTTTATACACAAGACTTCACATAGCTGAGATATCCGCTTGATATTATTATTCGACGAAATTATAAAAGAAATCAACGTCTCCCATGGATCCTGTGATAGAATCCTCACCCCGTGGCAAGGGCCTGGAAAGTATTCCTGTTTAATAAAATTCTTGTCCACTTTTGCCCAATAGTCGTGCAAGGCAGACGTGGACACGGAGGTGTTAAAATAGGAGTGTAGAAATCCGCCTAATGCGTTTGTGTTCTTGCTGGAACTTATACTCGTGTATTCAATGGACCCATCGGATTCTTTGAGCAAGATGATTTGGTTGTTCAACGCACAGGACCAGACCCCGTCAATGTTTCTCCATCTGAATGCTTGCCCGCTTCTCAAGACCTTTCCTAGGTTGATTTCCCCCTTAGCCAACGGTAGCGTTTTCCAATTCATGCTCTCCATGCAAAAGCGATGTGCTCTTCGTAGGCATGAGCAAGTAATATATAAGTGTAAAACAAATATTACATGGATGAATAAATAGAGTGAATATATAATTTGGTGAACAAATTTCCAGATTCCACGCACTACACGCTTCTACGCGTCACTTCCAGTTTGAGCATCACCAACTGACAAATGGTGGCGTTAACTGGAGCAGACAGCCCGACCTCCAGAGCCTTCTTGACAATGTGGCCATTGATGTAGTCTATCTCAATATTACGCAGATTCAATACATCCTGACGCATGCTGGTGGAATTCTTGCTATTGATTGTGAATCCGACGTACTTGACAAAATCGACCTGTTTCTTAACACCCAGCAGTTCCTTTGCCAGGGAAGATTCGGATAAACTTGGGTATGCTCTGTGCAAAATTTCCAGTCCTTCTGAAACGATGGAGGTGAATAGCTGGTCGGTTTGTCCCAGATCCGCGAGTTTGTAATTGATACAGTCGACAATGGACGTGGTTGCATTCATGCAACAATTGACCAAGAATTTCTGGATCTGGTAAACCAGCAATTCATCGTAAGTATAGGAGGTGACGTTTAAATCGCTATTGACCAAGGCCTGGATCACGTTGTCATTCCCGATATCGCTTTTTGGGGGCGATTCTGCCAAGTTCCTTGGGACCTGGCAAATCTTGAGGTATCCAAATCCGGCATGGTTATAGTTGTAGGTGTTGTTCTCTTCTGGGGCCTGCCAAACACCATGGGAAACAACACCTTGATAAATGGTTGGTCTTTCTGCCTCCGATTTCCAAACCTTGTTGTAAAGTTCGTCCACTACACCCATACCGTTCTGCACTAGGAGTATTCTGGTTTTGTTGGAGATGCGATTGAGTAGAGGCGTGATTGAACTAACGGTGTCGAAAGTCTTGACACTGACAAGCAAAAAATCGATGTGCTTGTCAGGGAGGTCACTTGTCGTAAATCCTCCGTTAATTTTGTATTGTAGGACCCTATCGTTATCGTAGAGCCTCGTGATGGAGAATGTGTTGCCCGTTTGCTTGAGCGATTCCAGTTTAGCCTTGTTTCTAACGATAAAGTTGACGTTGAAAGGTTTGGTCAAGGCCGACGCAATCAGCGTGCCCACACCACCTGCACCAAGCACGTAGACTGACTTCGTGCCAGACATGTTTGTTAGAATAGTATTACGAAAATAAATGTGTAACTAACTACATATACGGAAACTAGTCAAGTGAGTGGTTGAACAGCTCAACGGCTATTGGAGGAGAAGGCACCGGGAAAACAGTTGTCACGTGATCAGGCCAAAAGGAGCGATCCACCGCACGAGTTCATTTTCACGAGATACACTCTGTGGGTGTCGATGATGTACTTGGGGTCTATGAAGGCAGCAGTTTCGGTGTAGTTTGCAGAGAGGACATAGGAAGGGGAGTTTCTGACCTCGATGTGTTCTCTCACCATGGGGATGGACTCCTTGTTGAAATAAACGTCGACTCCGGCGTGTTTGTAGCCCATCTGTCTGAATGGCAATTTGGGGACAATGTCGTTCTTGTGGCTTACTCTCAAGAATGCGGAACTGTGGGGAATGGAGTTGAGATCCTCGCAATGGGCGTCTGTGTTCCACAATTTATCCAACCATTTGGCAAAGTATTTGTTACCGATTTTCGGGGATCCAAACGTCACCAAGGTGATTTTCTTATCGAGAGTAAGTAGAACGTCGGTGGCCAACAAGGGTGCCATTGCGCCACCTAGGGAATGACCGGTGATGATCAAGGAGTAATCCGGGTATTCAGCAGAAAGTTCCGAAATCTGATCATACATGTTCTTGTATATTTCCTTGGCGCCCTTGTAGAAGCCCTTGTGGACGGTACATCCTTTGCATTCACGGTTCATGGAAAACCATTTTCTCCAGCCCTTTTTCTGGCTGCTTAAGGAATGGTAAGGCTGCGGGACTATTTTGAAATCCAAATCCCATTCTTCACCTGTGGTGGTGCCCTTAATGGCAACGATGAGTTCTTTGGCATCTTCATTTCTGAAGATGACACCGGAAACGATGCCTTTGTAGATGTACTCTACGTAAATGTTTTCAGTTGAGTCGGTGCACAATTTGCATGGACATGCGTGCTGCAAATCGCCCAAAGTAATCAAATCATGCTTCGTGCAGTAGGACAAGGCGGAGAAAACTGCGGATTTCTGGACCTCGGTGTACAAAGAGTCGGGGACGAACTGTGCAACCACAGTTTCATTGGAGAAGCCGTCGATGTGCAGCGCTGCCGAATTGAGGATGAGAGTGGATAGAGCGAGTAAACTGAAGGAAAACATGATGGCTACCAGTAATTTTTGAGGGAAGAGTGGGAAGAAAAAAAAAAGGAGGTTACATGGTGAAGCAGGTTTGGTGAATGATGTGCAGATTTTAAAGGAAACGGACACAACAGGACAGAAGAGTGATGGTGAAAGAAGAGGAGCAAGGAAGAAGAGGGGAACGCAAGAGAAGAGGAGTAAGGCAGAGGAATGGAGTGGAATGGAGTGGAATGAAATGGGAAAAGAGGGTGCGAGGAGAAAAATGGAGGAGTAAGGCAGAGAAGTGATGCAGAAGAAGAAAAGAAAAGGTGGAAACCAGGAAGGAAGAAAGGAAAGGAGAGAAGGGGTCGGAAAAGGAAGGTGTTGAAGAAGAACAGAACAAATGCGCTTGCAATTCATGCACCGGCCCAAAGGGGGGGGGGGAGGGGCGCCGTGGCCACGTGACCCAGCAGTTTGTCACGTGGTGTCACGTGACAGCACGTGATGCGGCGCAACTCGGCACAACGCCGTTTTGTTTTGGCGGCGTTGTGGCGATGGCGGCCGGGGCGTCCCAAAGAGGAAGGTGCACACGGCGGCGGCACCTTCTGTGCAGCTTCCTGGCGGCTCCAAAATGGCCCGCCCCGTTGAGACGTCCTGCTCTTGCAGATGGTCCACAACGCCCTGTTCATCTTCTCTGCTCTGCACAATTCCCCTCTGCACAGCTTTTCACAGCTTTTCACAGCTCTTCACAGCTCCTCTCTTCGAGCTGCAGCCCCCCACCCTGCGGCGCCGTCACTTATCGTCCGCGCGCCCCCCTGGACCTTCCTATTCCATGTGTCGTCCTTATCTGGCCCAAATCTTATCGATCTTATCGCTATAGATTCCGTTTCTTATTGTCCACTGCTGCTGCTGCTGCTCACGTATCTAGCTCTCTTTGCTGCCTCTCCTTCTCACGCATGGAGGCCTTCTCGGACCTTGTGTTGGATTGAGAATGGGCTCCTTTCATCGGTTTTCATATTTATACCCTTCTTCTTCCCCCTTTCTTCTTTTTTTTATCGTTTTTTTCTTTTTTCGTCTTTTTTTTTTGACTCCTCCACTCCAACAAGACCCACAACTTCGCTAGTCAACCATGTCGTCGTCAAATATAGACCCCGTGAAGTCGCAGTCAACAATCATCTCCGTTGACGATATGAACATCACTTCGGTGTTGTCCGGTCAACATGAAAAAATCATCGTTGATCATCCTGTCGATCACGATGAAGCCGTCATACTTGCTCTCGGTTACAAACAAGAATTCAAAAGAGAGTTCTCTCTATTCACCACTTTCGGTGTCTCCTTCTCGGTCTTGGGTCTTCTACCCTCCATCGCTTCCACTCTATGGTACTCGCTCGCTTACGCCGGTAACGCAGGTATCACTTGGGGGTACCTCGTCGGTATGACCGGTGTCATGGCCGTTGCGTTTTCCATGGCAGAAATCTCCTCCGCCTTCCCAACCTCCGGTGGTCTATATTATGCAACTGCAATGTTGGCACCACCCAAATACAAGGCGCTTTTGTCCTGGATTGTCGGTTGGTCCAATTATTTCGTTCAAGTTACCGGTGCACCCTCCGTTGCCTACGGTTGTGCCGCCATGATCCTAGCATTGAGACAAATTGTCGATGAAAACTACGTCTATCAAAACTGGCATTGCTATCTTCTTACCGTTGGCTTGACCTTCTTTGCCGCAATCATCGCCTCCTTACCAACAAAATGGATCGCTTGGATCAACACATGCTCCACCATACTCAATTTGGTCTTCCTCTTCATCTCCTTTGTCATTATCTTGGGTGGCAACAATAGATCAGAACAGGGCTTACCAAAATTCAACTCAAACAATATTGCTTGGGGGATTGACAATATGACAGATTGGCCCGACGGAATCGCAGTCTTGATGACCTTCATGGCTGTCATTTGGACCATGTCCGGTTTTGATTCTCCCTTCCACTTGGCTGAGGAATGTTCTAATGCGCAACTTGCAACCCCAAGGGCAATCGTTCTCACGGCCTCTGTCGGTGGTATTCTAGGTTTTGTCTTCCAACTAGCAATGGCCTACACAATTGCCGACGTCGAAGCTGCAGTCAATGATGAATTGGGCCAACCTTACATCGCCTTTTTGAATCAAATCTTGGACAGACCTTCCGCCTTTTGTCTTGCATCCTTTGCCATCATCTTGGCATTCTCAATGACCTTCTCATGCATGATTGCCGCATCCAGAGTCCTATTCTCCTATTCCCGTGATAACTGTTTCCCACTCTCCAAATATTGGGCCATGGTTAACAAAACCACTCTTACACCCGTCAACGCCGTCTGGATGAATTGGTTCATTGGATGTCTTCTTTGTTTGCTCATGTTCGGAGGCGTCGCCATTGATGCAATCTTCTCCGTCGGTGCAATCGGTTCCTTCATCTCCTTCACCATCCCAACACTACTAAGAATCACCTATTCACGCAAAACCTTTAAAGCCGGTCCTTGGAATCTCGGTAAATACTCATATATTTCCGGTACACTCGCCGTCTCCTTCACTACTTTGATGATTCCAATCCTCTGTTTCCCACAGTACAGAGGAGCAGACAACACTCCAGATTTGATGAACTGGACCGTCCTAGTTTACTGGGGGTCCATGTTTCTCGCCGTTTCCTGGTATTTCATCTACGCACACAAGATTTACTCTGGTCCAAAGAGTAACTTGACCGATGGTTCGGTAATCCAAGACAATGAGGAACTTGCTGTCATTGACTCCGTCGTTGCCAAGGGCGGTAGCGTCACTTACTCGTCAGGCCAGGTGCATGATGAAAAGGTCTAGCTTTTTTTGTTTGTGTACATTCTTTCATTTTATAAACTATTAAATTACGCTTTATTCGATTTCACTTTTATGTCTATCCAGAACAGCTTCTGGACAATCTTGCGTGGATCAACAAATACCAACCCCTAACTAAACCGCTTCGTCTCTCCCTTCTCAGAAAAACTAAGATTATGTAATGTAACACAAGGTTCCATAGCGGTGGCAATGCTGCTCCTGTTCCCAGGTAAAACGCAATGGTCTTGCATAACGACAAGTGGAAGTACAAGGCCAAGAGGGCCTATGAACGCAAGCACAACATCAAGAAGAATCCAGCCCCCGTTTCCGACCATGAGCATTCAGGGTCGGATTCAAATTCAAATTCAAACTCAGATTCGGATTCGGATTCGGATTCTAGTGACCAGCAAGACTCCAATTCGTGGAGGTTTCAGGACCCAGTTGTCGACGAATCGATCCAGAAAGATCCGGAATACATTGCCCGGTTGGATGCCATCAGACAGGAGGAGGAGGACAGAGTGGCCTACATGCGTGGCGCCGTCGCCTCCAAACTGAAAAACTCAGATATAGGAGACATTGTCAGCGTGGCCACAAAACTTCCCAAAAATGCAGATTTGGGAAGCTGGAAGTTCGAAGAGAGTGATACGAAACTGGAGCTTGATGATCAGCCACGTATCAGAGAGTTCACCGACGAGGAAAAGAAACGGTTTTTGCAGTTGCAGCAGAAAATCAAGCACCAGAAACAGCTCGACCTGGTACGGAATAGGATGGACACCATCAATAACAAAAACCGACAGAATAAAGTCCTTGAATTGAATTCTAGTGTTGGATCTGATAACTACAGGGGCATTGTTGACAAAAGATTGAACAAGACCAGGGTGAATACGGATGAATTGGATGGGTTGGTCAGCGAAATGTTAGGGATAGACCTGAAATCGCAACACGATGAGAAACCCAAAGCTTTCGATCTCGACGATCTGCTCAACAGCGGCTCCAGCACAGTGAACACAAGGTCTGCTGTCAGAAGACCCCCCGTGGAACTCGATCAGCAGGAAATGGACGATTTCCTTGATTCGGTCCTATAATAGAACCCCTATAAAAAAGCAATCACAAGATAGCGAAACAAATCTTTATCTTTTGTAATCACTCCTTTCTTTTTCTAGGGTGGCAAGATGTACATTCCGAGTAGGCATAAGCCCACGATAGCCAAATTAACAT
Source organism: Pichia gijzeniarum (assembly GCA_030556995.1). Taxonomy (NCBI): domain Eukaryota; kingdom Fungi; phylum Ascomycota; class Pichiomycetes; order Pichiales; family Pichiaceae; genus Pichia; species Pichia gijzeniarum. The sequence continues at coordinate 15,908 of JAKTVB010000077.1, forward strand.
CATACCTGTTCACATCCATTGTCATACTATGCATATTCTTCACCTTGAAACCTCATAGCGTGCCTTTCCCACATGCGCCCGACGTGCCCGCTCACATTCCCTTCGAAAAGCGGCCAACCTGGGATCCGGAGAAAAACGCCACAGCCTTTTCCAAACTGGGTATGGTTGCATCAGATTCTGAATACTGTTCACAGCTGGGGGTGGCCGTTCTACGTAAGGGTGGTAATGCTGCCGACGCCGCTGTTACAACATGTCTGTGCATCGGTGCAACTGACACGATGTTTTCCAGTGGTATTGGTGGTGGTGGATATATCACGTCAAAGTTTAAGGATTCGGCAATCAGTATAGATGCAAGAGAAATGGCACCTGGGGCAGCCTTTGTCGATATGTATAAGGGCCAGGAACATTTTAGCAGATATGGTGGTTTAGCTGCCGGTATACCGGGAGAATTGAAGGGGCTGTGGACGCTATTTGAGTTACATGGATCAGGAAACTTAAAATGGCCTGAACTTGTGCTACCGGTAGCTGAATTGGTGCATAAAGGTTGGAAGGTCGATGTTCGGTTGTCATACGCCTTACAGGCACAATTTTCTGCTTTCAAATACTTTCGTAAAGATTGGGATTTTATCTTTCACGAGGGTACTAACAAACTACTTCAAGAGGGTGATTTGATACGTCGTGTTGCCTTAGCTGAAACACTAAGGCATGTTGCTGAACATGGTGCGTCTGCGTTTTATGATTCAAACAACTATATTGCACGTTCGCTTGCCGCAAAGGCGCAAGAATGGGGCGGGATCCTGACTCCTCAAGATTTCGACAAATATGACGTTGTTGTCGAAAATGCAATTACACTGAATAATTTCACAAACAGCAATCTGACTGTATATTCAGCGAATGGTTCATCAAGTGGATTGGCATTAATTTCAGGATTGACAATTTTTGATAAATTCGATGATTATGGGAATACAGACTATACACCGGTTGAAACGCATAGACTTGTTGAAGTCATGAAATGGATGGCTTCAACACGTTCCTATCTTGGAGATATTGGGATTTACAACAAGAATGAAACCGAAAAAGTTGAAAAAATTGCAAGATATAACAAATTTTTATCGGACGGTTATGTTAAAGACGTAATAGGAAAGATACATGCTAATTCAACAAACCCATGGGAAGATTATAATCCAGCATATGAACCTAATGATCCACATGGCACATCTTCGTTGAGTATCGTTGATAAAGACGGTAACGCGGTGGTGATAACGACAACAATCAATTTGTTGTTCGGATCCTGTGTGCACGATCCAAATACCGGTATCATATTGAACAATGAAATGGACGATTTTTCCTTACCACACACGACCAATGCATTTGGGTTGTCCCCATCGGTATACAACTATATTGCGCCATACAAGAGGCCGTTATCATCCTCCGCACAGTCCATCGTGGTTAATTCAAAGGGCGGGGTCGAGTTGGCAATAGGTGCAGCCGGTGGTTCAAGAATAACCAATGCAATCCTGCAAGGTATCGTGAGGGTGTTTATTCAGAGCAAAAACATAACCAATGTGATCGCCAATCCAAGAGTTCATCATCAACTGTTGCCTGACAAAATATTTTTTGAACAGCCAGTTAACGACGAATTGATCAAAGAACTGTCTGGAAGGGGACATCAAATTGAGGTGACCGTCCCAATGACAGCAATGAATGCAGTCAGGGTTTTGGATGATGGGATTTGGGGACAAAGTGACTGGTGGAGGAAATTCGGTGTAGCAGTCGGTGTGTAATAGTTGTAATGTCTGTACATTATAGAAAAGTATGAGTGTAAATTCTTTGTAAATTTATACATGCCTTAATACGCGTGAAAACTAATTCATGTTTCTTTTTCCTCCTCTTCAGGTTGCCACTTATCAGTGGCCATGCCAAGATAATGGCTCCTTCCGATAGATATCTGGCCAAAGATGGGGAGATTTGGAAGCATTTGGTTCGAATAACTCAAATTGTGAACGAAAAAATTGAGAAAAATGGTAGCATCACGGGCAAGGAACTTGAACTTGAACTTGACCGACTGCGCAAAGAAAATGCAAAACTCATGCAGCAAAACAGACTCTTACAAATAAAAATATCCGAACTAGAGCAAACACGTCAACACAGCGAAAATGAGAGGCTTTTGCTTACCCAGGATAGTGTTTTGAGTGAACCGGGCATTGCAGAAAATGAGGAAGACGATGATCCCGACTTAACTGACGTGTCCCCGACAAAGTCGTACAAGGTCGAAATGGACGAATCCAACTTGCAAACATTGGGTACTAATAAACGGCAGTTATTTGAGGAGCATGCTGAGATCAAATCAAAAAAGGTTAAAACATCCCAACTTGATTGTGATAACTTAAACTTTTTCCAACTTGAGGATTCTCAGGGAAGCACTGATTTGAACAACACCTCTATCTTTAGATCTGAATTAAAAATCTTAAAGGAAAATGAAAGGGAAAAAGAAAATGCAGTGAAAAAGATAAATTTATCCGAGAATCCAATATTAAACCGACCATGGTATGCTGAAGACTTTATCAAAAATCCAGAATATGAAAATCTGGTTAGCGATCGATCGGTTAACATAAAGTCACTTCCGCCACATATATCCACACATTTTGAAAGGCAACAAAAATATATTCGATCATTAGCAATGAAGGATTTCAACAAACTTACGGGTGTTACTCAAAAAGTCCAAAACAAAGAAAACGAGCTCATTTATGATGTTGATCACGATGAGTGTATCACGCCACCACAAAATTGTGATGCCAACTTTTCAAATACCTTGATTTCACCAATATACAAATTTGAAATCAACAAGCAAAATTTAGAAAGGTATCTAAAGTATTTTCCTAATTTGCTACGCACGAATAAAGTCAGAGATTGGGGAATTGAAGACAGTCCGGACGATGACGTGTGCGCAGATTTTATTATCTCACAGGATGTACGTGAAAGAAATGGAAGAGCTAAGGAAAGAGCACAGTTGAAAGGGTTGAAAATGTTGTTTCAAGCTTGCTTTGCTGTTGAAAATGGCAAACAACTAGGTACGTATATTTTCAGGAATAAAAAATTTAATGAGGCTGTCTGCAAATCAAAATTCGTCATCAACATTTCGATGTTCAAATAAGTAGTGATTAAACATTAAATGGTACATGAGAAATATATAGATTTTATAAAAACGAAAAAAATTTATTCTTATTTTTGACTAACTTATTTTCTTTTACGCTCATCGTCTTCTAGAGATTTATAATAATTAGTTAATGCAAGTAAAGTCGGATTCAAATCAGCAGATGAAGCAGATGAAGATAATCTGAATCTCTTAGAATCCTCTGAAAGAGATAATGAATTTGATGATGATGATTGGGTTATTATTTTTTTTCTAGCGCTTGCTCCCTCATAAAAAAGGTTCAATGGAAGTGTTTTTTGAAATAATTCATAAGCAGCCAACGTAAAACCAAACTGTGGAGATGATCTACACACTCTTGCAACACCACCCTTAAAAAATGCCCTCGGACCTTCTTCCACCAAAATTCTTTTAAATGTTGAAACAATTCCACTATAAGGTTTTGCTGCCGACGTGTGTTTTGTTTGAATTCTAGTTTTAATAACGTCACATGGAGTTGTCAGAAATGCAGCCGGCATACCAGCCATTGCGCCTGATGCTAAAAGTTCCCATGCATCTAAAGTAGAACGCTTACCGGGTTTGCCAGGATCTAAACCAAACAACAATTTTTTAATATTTGCATATGTTGGGAAATAGATTGACGAGAATGGTATATCACGTAGTAAACATGCACCAGCACCACGATATAAACCCCTAATTCCCAGTTCACGCACAACTTCTAATGCAGTTTTTGGAATCATAGTTTTACCTTGTGCCATTAATTCACGTATGTATTCACCTTGTGTTTGTAATCGAATTTTTGAAACTTCCAATGGATTTGTGACGATTACTTGGCATAAACCAGCTGTTGATCCTGCTAAAACTTCCCAGCCCAAAGTAATATCACCATTAGCTGAATGTTTTTTACCGAGACCACGAATTAAATCATTCAGTGTTAATTTTATTGCCTTTTCTGGCGCAACACCTATAATTTGAGGCAATAAACCAGAGTACAAACCCAAAAAGCCTTCATTTCTAATTAGTGTCTTAAAACAATCCGGGTAAGAGGAGTATAATGAAGAACCCTTTTGGTTTTGCATTCTAGTTTTAATTATATCAATTGGATATACGATGGTTGCACCAATCATACCTGCAAAAGAGCCTAAAACAAAAGAATGGATTGATTTTGAAATGTGCAAAAAGTTATTTGAAGGTGAATCAGAATAGGATTTTTGAATTTCATTCGGAACAACCATATCATCGGTCAAAATAGCTAATAACTCTGATGGATCAATCGATGGATGATTTTTTAAATGCTCGTAAGTGTAACGATTCCAATTAAAATATAACAATATTTCATCTTTTGAAATTGAATTGATGCTTGAATTTGTACTTTTGTTTTCTGACAAGCTATGGATGTAGTTATATAAAGAATTTGAAGTTAAATAAAACTTTGGATTATTGAATCTATGATTCGAAATTTTTTCAAAAGTGAGATAATTTAACCTTGGTAAATCTCTAATCATTTTAATCAATCTGAACGAATCATCATAACTAATTTCTTCACCAAATTTATTTGAAGCAAAAATTTCCAAATGGTCAGAAATCAACGGCGGAAGTTTGTTATAAAATATGTTTTGAGCTAATCCTTTTAGCTGTAAAGGGGATATGTTCCCATTAGAATTTTGTAAGTTGAAGTAACATTGATCAAATTTGATTTTGGGTAAATTATCCATTATGTTTGAAAATTCATTGAAATCAATGGATGACTCATCACTATGTCTGGAAGATTTTAATAGATTCGTTATAAATGGTAGATCCATAGTATTATAACGTTCAACCAAACCTAGAAATGTTTTCTTGGATAATGAGGAATTCAAATTGTAAATGCTGCTGGTATTGTCAACAGAATCTGAATTCATATTCTCATAAATTTTGCAAGTCAAAAACACCAATTTATTTATATCCAAATCTATGTCTGAATTTGATGTCGATGCAGATATGCTCTTACTACTGCTTGGATTAAGTAACTGCTGCGAAAACTTTTCAAAATCTTCTCTTTTCAAATAGCCTTTATTGTTGAAGTCTGAAACTATATACAGTAAATTGAATATATCCAATGGGATATACGATGCAATTTTGGACAAATAGATAAACTCATTGTGTTTTAAATCATCGGAAGATAACAAATTAATAAAATCCGACTGTTTTAACACTTTCTCTTCGGTATTTATATCAGGATACACCTTTGAGTATCTATCAAAGATCGACTTGTCGTTAATATTGTTGTTGTTAATACTACTAGCATTATTTGTATTATTATATGTTGGAAGAGATATTTTGGATGCAGACATTGTAGTGACGTTATATTTCAATAAGCATACTATCCCCTAAAGACTTGAGTTGTTGGCAAAATCGGCAGAAACCACGACTGGCATACTCTTGCAGGGGTAAGGGGCAAGTGGGAACGTCGCCCTCTTTATACCTACCAACTTCTCCACTCAGATAAAGCAAGTTTCCCCGTTAGGAAAATTCTCGCCGGTTTCCGCCGTAACTCGAAAAACCTCCGCAACGGTCATTCGGAGAGTCATTTTGCCATCTGACTACACATGATTCCTAAAAATATTACAAAGGCAAGCGCCACTCAGTGGTTGGCATAAAGCTGGTATCTCCTAGCTGCAGCACCGAACACCTCCATATGGTGCACACGGACTACACTGACACAACATAGGGCAGAGAGCACACCCAGGGTAATGTAAGTTCTCTTACGGGCCTTTAATGAAAACTGTTGTAGGTATCTATTCCAGCCAACAAGCATGTGGTAACTACCGCTTAACGCTAGTAAATTCAATCCTGTGAAAACCTGCCAAAATTTCTCCTTCAAGCTGAACGCAACGTATGATAGGTCGACCATTGAGCTATCGCCATCGACTTGTAATGGAACAATACGCTCATAAAAGACATGTCCCGAGAGTAAAATTAGAAATACATAACCTGAAAAGCTCAATGGACTTAATCCTAAAAATCTTGATGTTATTGATTGACGTGAACCAGCCCCAACTATGGAGCTTATTCCGCCCAACCCTTCATTGATATCTTTAACTTCAATGTCTTCTGCCTTACCATTAATTTGCATGGATCTTTTCAGTTTGTTCTCAACATTATCCCTTTTAACCTTGGACTTGCCGTATTTCACGTAATTATAGTATTTACGTAAAAAATTTAGCGCAATACCACTAAGCACGTGAGCACAAGAGGACACTAGAATACCTAATTCAATGATTGGGACATGATATAATTCTCTACCCATACCAATCATATCATTACCGACTTCAGGACCGAATAATGCAGGACTGATGACAACACCTGAAATATGAATAACCGAAAATACGCTGAATGGTATCACCGAATATTTTTGAACTGTCTTCAAAAATGATATGCTTTTAATTAAATATGGATGGGTATTTCCTGAAGATGGAAGCGCAAGTGGAATGCCTGGTGTGATTGGCATAGGTTCAGGTAATACTTCTTTTAGTCCGGACATTTTTTGCCGATAATAAACTGCTTGGGATTCAAAACCACTTGGTACAATACATTCAAATCATGCCGTGATCACGAACATCTAATCGATTTAAACAGCCAGTCGCATTAATTTAAAGTGTAAGCGTTTGAATGGATTTAATCCTCGAACACCGGGGATAAAGAAAAATGTGTGACCACTAGGCTATGAGCAAAAATAAGTAACTGCAAAATATGTTTTTTAAGCGCCTATTAAAAGTGCACGTGATTACTGTTTACCTAATGTATTTTTAACTTGAAACACATTTTTATTTTTTTCATCAAGTTTGAAACCAAATATTGGCTTCCCAAAGATATTAGCTTATTCAAATTATGTTTTTTGTCCGTCATTTGTTTTACTGTATTTACTTGGCATTTTTCTTAGGCTTCCACTCCCTTTAGGCTTGTAAAAACAAAAACAAAAAAAAGTATTTTTGAGGATTTTATTTGCGTTACACAAAAACTTTTGAAATTACACCAAGAAAGTAATATTACTCAGCACAAGCTTCACATAAGTAGAATAGTCATTAATTTTTTTTTTTACCGATTATTCCAGCAGATCGTTATAATGCAAAATACCTATTTAGTTAAGTCCACCGCATCTTTATTCCCAAACGGCTGTTTAAAAATTGCGTCCCTGAAGGTAATTAAAACGAGAGAGCTGAAAGCCTGCCAGAAGTGGTTGTGGCCGTGTATATTAAGCTTGTTTGCGGTAAGAATATTGTAGTACATGTAAACCATTTTTATACAGATCTCTAGACAACGCTAACGTCTACTATCACACCCTGCTACAGAAACACCGCTAATCTATTATATGGCTGCACCAATTCGAAGAAAAAATATTAAAGTATATTAAATTAGGTTATTGATTATAGAGATATAAATGCAAATTAGAAGTAAGAAAGATAAAAAAACGAAAAGTGTGCATAGGTAAGTAAACAAGCAAAACAACGAAACATTAAAATTTAGAGCATAAATTATCATTACTCTCAAAGGATTGTAGGTGAAACAATTATCAAATATCAAATTTTAGCCAATCCAAATCATCCATATTAATATCATTAGTCGCTGAGCCTATTTTTGCAATTGTATTCGTGGAATTTCTTGCCAATTCATCATTCATATTCACCACACATTTACTCAACCCAGACTTAGCCGTCGTTGAAGACATACGGATTGCGTTCATTCCAGCACTTAAATTACTAAAATTTGAAGGCTTTTGTTGTCGCTGTTGTGAAGATTTGTTTACTGACAAGTTTGAATTTATTGAACCGTTAAAAGTTGAACTGTTTGGATTGCTATTTGAAGATATGATAGGATTTGAATTTGTGTTTGAATTGGAACTATATGATAATCCACGTTTAATACTTAAATCTTGATATAAGTTATGTGATGAGTTTGAAGATATTGAATTATGTCTTGAATTTGAACGTGGAAATAAAGATGTTGAAGCTGCCGGTGAACCTCCATTCGCAGCTGGGGATGAAACAGAAGTAACCGGGGAATATACAACAGAAGATGATGACGGGGAATACGAAATTCCGGTATTGATTGCCGCTAGTGGAGAGGATGGTTGAGAGTTCTGAAAACTTGATAAATTCAATTTTGATTTTCTTCTTTTGAATTGCGGTATGTCTTGCGGTTGGGATGGCGATGATACCATAGAAAAATTGAGATTTACTGGTGTATTTGAATTTGGCGTTCCGGGTGATGAACTTTCCCTTGACGGTTTTGGTAATATTGGTACATTTTTGGAACGTGATTGAGATGATGAAAGTGAAGGTGAAACTGGATTTTGAGATTGTGAATGTATTGGAACAAAAGTTCTTGATTGTGATTTCGATAATACCGGTTGTTGAAACTGGGGTTGATTTTGCATTTGTGAACTAAAATCGTGAGCATTTGGGAAACTTTGGGGATAATATACATAAGAGTTTAGAGATGGGTTTAAATTTGATAATTTGTTTTGTGATTGGATTTGGACTTGATTTGGATTTGAGTGTGATAAATTTTTATAGCCTTCACCTTGAGCACTCAAAGATTGTCTCTTAGAATTTCTCTTTTTTATGACGTCCGTTTTCAAAGATAGAGGTCTCATTGTACCGTGCAATTTGAGGAATAAACCACAAGCATTACATAGCGTGTTACCATTTGGATCTTTCCTCCAAAGTGGTGTTTTAGTTGTACCGCAATTATTACACTTTGTCGTTGTCTTTACATTATCTTTGGTTGGAGCGGAAGATGAGATGTTTGATTTTAACTGACGTGCCTGAGTTTGGATGTTATTAGGTTTAGTATGCGGTGTTGAGCCTAACATACCGTTAGGTGATGGAGAATCAATCGGTGTGTTTAGCTTGTTGGTTTTTCTATTTGAACTTGAACTTGAAGTTAAGGTTGAAGTTGAGGCAGTCGACTTTGGAGATACACTTTTGTTTTTATTATTAATATTCGAAGCATTGGTAACAAGTGTTTTGTTTATTATTTTGATTTTATTGGAAGACTTATTCAAGTCATTATTATTGGATAAAATATTTTGATTATTTAAAGATATTGAACTGTCTGATTTGATTTTAATATCCAAAGGTCTAATAGTCTGACCGAGTTGATTTGAACGATCATTTTGATCGGAATGGCTTGATTGTAAATTCAAATGATTTGAGTTATTTATCCTTTCAAGCTCCTCGAACAGATCGAAATCTACCTCAGATGGTAAAATGTCTTCATCATTTTTGAAATCAATTATATCAGCAAATGCATAAGATTTGAACGAATCTATCAGTTTATCATCGGAGCTTTTACCAAATTTGTGTTTATTTATCGATGGACAGTTATTTGAGTTGGGACTTTCAGTTATTGAGGTAGGCGTGATCATACTGTTTCTATTATTTTCCAAATTATCTCTGATATTATTTTCAGGTAATGAATCACTTTTATTTTTCCCTAAAGTTATGAATGTACTAGGAGACACTGATATAGGGGTGAGTAAATCCACGGATATTATGTCTTCGTTGTTGAGATAGTTGAAATTTACATCATTAATATTGGAATTGGTTGTGCTAGTTGTGATGATGGAATCGTGCCGTTTAGACACTTGGACCGATTGACATTCTTGTCGAACGGACCTATTTTGCATTCTCTCGTAGAGCGGTAACAACTTCTTGGCACTTGAGTATATGTCCCATATGGAGGTGGAGTCCATTGTTTTTTTTTTGTCCAAGTTTTATTGTTCTAAATTACCCGCTGTGGCGAACAGAAATAAGAAAACAAAGTCGGCTAAAATAGAAACAAATAGCAGAAACGTATGCGATTGCAAACAATCGTGGTGGTGTGCAGAAGCTATTAGTGAAGGCAAGCGATGCTGTGTCCAACCCAGCAAACCAGAAAAAATTTGGTCCTGCCAAACAAACCTCCCCCCCCCCTCCAAAAAAGCTGCTGAAGTTTTGTCATTCTCGAGCAGCGAAAAGAAACTGTAAAAAACCGGACAAAAGCTGCAAAAAAACACAACATCCGCTGTGTCGCGAACATATACGCGTGCAGCATGTTTTATGCCGGAAATGCCTATTTGCTTATTCAAACTACTTAGCACGTTACACACAAAGGGGGCAGCTGTTGCAGCTGCCACTACCGCCCAAGGTTCTTCATACGTTCATGCAGCTTCCTCTCCTCCTCGTCAAGCAAAGACAACCGCATGGCTTCCTCAATCAACATGTCCTCGATATGTTGGTTGCTTTCATGTCTGCTCATATGTCGGAGTGCAGATCCTTGTCCATGACCGTGGCTTCTTCCGTTCCAATCATCATTAGCCAGTAGCGAGGTTGCATGCAATGCGGTGGCCGCAGCCGATCTTCTAGCCATCTTTGTACGTGCACTCAGCAACTTTTGTTCCCATTCCGGCCTGATAGCATCGATCGTGACGACCGACGGCGCATCAGGTGGCAACGACTCCCTTCTCTTTCTTGTAACGGGTACCTCCTCATGACGTATTTTGGAACTGTTGTTTCTTTTATGTTTGCTCTTCTGACTGCGCCTACTCTCTGCTTTCAACTTTTTCGTGCAAAAGGGATCAGCTAAATCAATTTCAGTTAATATCTCGCTCTTATTGTCACCCTCCTCGGATGCGACGCTTCCCTCCTCGATTGTATCACTGACAAACCTAAAATCGCTTGGTTTACAATTACCCTCGATACCGATTTTAAAATCTTTAGGATGTGCAAATGTAACTCCAAAGTTATCGGCTGCACAGAACGGACACTTCACAGGCTCACTGATCAAATTTTCAGGATTAGCGTTCTCCTCATCGTTTTCACCATCCACATTACCAGGTCCCTCATCGTGTGCAAAATGAGGATCTAATCGCTTCATTTGAACAAAACATTCCGTGCAAATAGACTGAACACAACATCTCGTGGTATTGAGTAACTTGGGGTAATAGAGGAAGCAAATGGGGCATTCTTCTGACTCTCTATAAACACGCAAAAGTAAATCATCCGATGGTATATTTGGATACTTGCCTGGGTTATCCTCATGATTTTTCAAAGCCTTAGCAAACTTTTTAGCCTCAGAAATCTGTGCCTCAGCCGCACTCTCCTTTAATATTTGCTTCACTCTTTTACTCTCTCTACGCTTCATTGAACTTGCGGTCATATGAAGTTTATGTTCATTTGGATCCTCATAATCATCATTCAGATCACTAGGCTTGATATCTTCATGCAATTTTAAGTTCTCCCTTAAATAATGCAACAATTCATCATCAGTCCAGTGCTCATCAAAATCCTCCAACGGTGTGAAAAACGGCGACAACTTCCGCTTTATAATCAAGTTCCGAACTGTAGCAGCGGTGTATTCCAGATCGAATTTGTAGTTTCCGTAAGGTGCTAAATAGCCACCATCAACATTTTCATCATACTTGACCACCAATCCCATGATTTGCTTTGTCTTAATCCTGAGCTTTTCTGCTTCCTTCTCCCGCTTCCGTTTACTTATTTCGCCGTCATTCCCGTTCGAGTTCCTTCGTAAATCTAGTCCGCCAAGATACTCTCTGGTAAATGCCGCTGTAGACATGTTGGTGGGGGTTGCCCGAGCCGACGAATCGTAGGTGCCCGGATACCCCCGTGTCTCCTTTCCTGCTGTGTTACCCATGCTCTTGCTCTTGTTCTTGCTCTTGCTCTTCCCTACTCCTGTACGCTGTGCCCAGCTGCTTCCGGGCAGACAATGAGCACAAGAACGAACAGACGCCCCCTGCAACCGCCCCAACCCAACCCAACCCAACCGGTCCTGCTGGCTCACTCTCGCTCCGCCGCTTATCACAGCTTTCACTTCTGTACTGCTGCTTTCCCCGTTACTGACCTAATCGATTCTGTTCTACACTATTTTACATACGTGACTCAGGCTCGGTGTGTCAGACCATAGCCAAACCCAACGGCAATTCCAACGACGGCACCCACAGAGAAAAGTGCAAACGCTACGGCACTTGTGAGTTTGTATTTGCGATCAAACGTTCCAAATGGTCGGTCCAAATATCCTAATGCAAGCAGCAACCAAAACGGTGGTGCAAGAATACTAAAAAGTATTAGAATCCAGGCCATCAAATCGCTGCATCTGTTAATAACTTGATAATCGTAGTATTCGTTCTTGTAATCTGTATTTCCGGTAGAAAATCCCTTTTCTAATGCATCTGAATTGGTAGCATCGATGATACGTTTGACTGGGCGCTTCCTTTCAGGCAAAAGCTTTTCTCTAGATCCGTTTGAAACTTCGGATATGTTGCAATCGTTTTCCTCACTCTCCTCAACGTTTACACTCTCTACTGGAGCAAATGGTAGTTGTGGTAATTGCTCTTCATTTATTGGAGGTGCCAATGTTGGTGGAGGTTTCCTCATCAAAATTTTCTTAGTTTTACCTCCATCAACATCTTTATTTTCGTCCAACAACGGCGTTTCCGGCTGAGAGGCAAATTGCACTTGAGATTTCGATTCTTGTAAAAACGACATTGTTGAATTGTTGTTCAGATTAAAATTCTTAAGGCGAGTTTCATTCGACTGATTTGCATCGTTTAAGTTGTTTATGGTTAGTATGGGACCCGATGACATGTCTGAACCTTCTTGAATCAGATTCGGATCAGATATATCGGAGACCCATGTCCCACTTGCCCTTGTCTCACCGGTTGTATTGAACTGATCGAATTGAAATTTATCTGTCGACACAGTCTTGATTGAATCTCTCGTCCTACCGTCGGACATATTGGAGCTTGAAATATCACTTAGCACACGGTCCGTATTATCTATTCCAACTGAGCCTTCGTTTGAGTGATTTCCGACACAAAGTTCAGGTGTCGGGGACATCATGCTGCATTCACTAAACATTCCTATTGATAATCTTTGTGACTCTCGTATTCGAGTTGACAGATCGTTTTCGTTCGATGAGGTGGTGTTTCCATTTGATCCAGACCCGGATCCGGACCCAGATCCAGAAGAATGTTCTGTAGTATCGGAACTTGATTTACTTCTATGACTAGTATTGTTCCCTGTGCTGTTTCCCGAAGTATTTCCCGAATTGTATGCAGGATTGTTTGCTGAACCCTGATCTATATTATCCCCCAAATTTTCATGATTACCCAAATTGTGATCTTCTGTGTCGTGATTATCATGAGTTTCGCCTATTTCTTCATTCTGGTCATTACTACGATTGGGCACTTGTTTATGATCAATCTGCAAATTCTGTAAATGATTCAAATCTTTGAAAATCTTATTGTTAACGAAAATCTGTGAATCCACAAAATTCAAGGACTCGTCAACCGAGTCGAAATTATTTTGCCCGGAAAAACGGGATATTGTTGAAGGTGTCCCACTGTAGATAATATTGCCTGTGACTTCACATGATTCGGGGGGCAGCTCGGGAAGCGGCTGCTTTGGTTGAATCTTCTTCTGGTATTGATAAAAGTATGGGTTTGACAAATTTTTTGAGTTTCGTTTATTTAACCCTTCTATTATTCGTTCACGCTTTTGCTCGATAGAAATGGCACTTGAATTGTTTGTTAAAGAGCAGTTCCTCTTTTCCTGTAAACTAAGTGTTAGCGATCGTGACCCGCTCAAATCCAGTATCGAGGTGTTCGATACATTGGAAATGTTGGTCCTATCTCTCAACGAATTGAGTGATATTTTTGAAGCAACGATAGAATGTTTTTTAGATGATGAATTTTTCAAAGATGAATTTCTTGAATGGAGCATTCTTATTGAAGATCGAACATGAATTCTCTGAGGAGTTTTCAGTTTCAATTCGGAAGAAACTGGAGAAACTGGAGAAACAAACAGGTTATCGTCATTAAAAAGTTCGTTCTCGTAGTTTATATCATCATCGTCATCGATAATTTCCGAGTCGGTTGAAATGAAAGAATATTCACTGGCTTTACGCACAGAGCCATGGGGTTTTGGGGAATCCTCGTAAATAAAAAACGGATTGGCTAACGTGTTTGTATCAGCAGCCATGTCTTCTGGCTGGGTTTCTCGAAGAAGGAAGGAAAGAAAACAAGGAATATCTTGTCTATCAAAACTGTTATTTGAAATGGAAAAACATCAACACTGCGGACACTTACGTAATAACACCGGATTGTACAGCGAGAGAAGTACAAAAAACGGTTGTAGTTGTTGTGCCATGACCCTTAACAGGCCCTTTTCCTCTTCCTCAGTTGCTACTGCACCTACAGTATTGAAACTTCAAACTATAGTTGAAAAATTGTACTATAAAGGCCACTAAAAAATTGTGCATAAAGGTGTCTCCAAAGCACACAAAACACGATAAAATAAAGCGTGTACACTTTGAACGCGTCCGTATTTTTCTTCAGGCCCTTGGCTCTGTTCGTTAAACAGCCATGGATGCATTGGTCGGGTACTCCGACTCCGACTCTGACGCTGAGCCAGAATGCAAAAGAAGTGCAAAGCTAAATGCACCGCCGGTGTCAATACATGACAAATTCTCTAAGACCCCGCTTAAACTCCAGAAACACCATAAAAGAGAAATACAGGACAAGCAAGAGCAGAAGGAAACCACCTTTGTATACGTCCCCTTCACACCGACACCAAAGACGCTGCACCAAATAGACGTTATTCTTGATGGAATACACGGCAAACTGTGCTCTAAACACGGTCTTGCACTCGATGATGTCCAAATCAAGAGTCTAACGGTGAATCCATTGACGCTTAGTGCAAACACACTGCACGTATCACTAAGCTACAATATGTGCATGACGAGGGACCAGCTGGATGCCCTGATCCACGACATGCAATCCAACGTTTCCATTCCGTTCCCCCTCGAGTTCGGATTCGAAGACTGTGTCTACATTCTACCCAGCCAGGACAAGCACAGGTTTTTCATTGCCCTTGTTCCGGAGCCAAGTTTTGTGTCCCGCTTCCGGCCCCTCGTGGACCGGCTCAGCAAAACATATCCCACCGGTGGCAACGTCACACTGCTCCACTGCAGCATTGCAGAGTTAACCCTACCGGTCACCACAGCTGCAACGGTGGCAGTGGCTACCCCAACTGCCCTGGCATTGGGCATTCCCATAAGGGCCCAGGCCAACTCCGTGGCGGTGACTCGTGGCCGCTCCGTGCTCTCACTTTTTGTGTAGCAAGTTTAGGGTGGCAAACAGCTTTGGCTGTTGGGGGCTGAGGTCTTCCGGTCACACAATGAGCAATCTATCACCAAACGACCCACTATATACCCCTCCTGTCACCGATGTGGATTTGTCCAAGTTAAGTCCCCAGGAATTGAAGCTGTACAAGCTTTATGGAAAACTACCGAAAACTAACGATATTTTGCGTGGGAAACTCAAAGAACGGAAGTTTTTCGACTCTGGAGACTACGCTATGTCCAAAGCACAGGGTAAAGTGGCAGACACCGAGCAGGTTGGTGTGTTGAATCCTTTGCAAAACCCGGAAATTGAGAACGTTGCTAGAATTAACAGGAACTCTGTCGCTGGTAGTGTTTCTAGTTCAGCTGGGGTATTGAAGAAATCAAAACTTGAAGAAGAAACTGATTAGGTTTTTTTTGTTTTGAACTGTTCACTACGATTGAAACAAAAATAAAAACAAAAAACAAAAAAAAAAAGAATACCGGCCTTTGCCTACTGAATTTTCTCCCATTTCAATAGCTTTCCTCTTCTATTTTTTCCACCTCTAATAATTAACAAAAGACGTTCAGAAAAACAATAAATTATATTTATCTACAGTGCCTATATATTTAGAACAAGGTACTAGATTTTTTAAGCTTAATAAAAATAACCGATATGAAAAACAAGAACGACGCCCCCCAAAGAGATGTAGATACTGACCAGTAACTTATGTAATTGTAAATGAAGTAAAACGTAAATATGGTAAATGCAGTTATGAGCTCGTCTATTGTACACCCCATGTATTTGGAAAAGAAAACATTCCATATCGTGAATATGAAATCAACCTGTAATGTAGACGTCCATGGAAGTCGTTTGAAGCAGTATACTATCCCCAGTAACGCCACACACAGTTGCAATACGGTAGTATTACGAATTGTATGGTCCTTACGCCCTCTTGGCCTTTGGCTTACTGAGTATAGTATGATGTTTATGGCCGTGTCTAGCATGATAGTATCAGTTGTAACCGTCCAAGCAATTGCTGTGATATTGGATATATCGGAACCGCTCAGTAAAAACAAGGGAATCATCTCGGGATTGCTCTGATGCACGTTAATAAAGAGGAAGTAGACAATCAACGACGTGATGTGTATCTTCACCCAATTCAACAAATAAGATGCAAACTTTGCAATGAAAGACTTATGTTCCTCTTTCCCGTCTACAACGCCCACAGCTGGCGGTCCATCGCTTGGCAAGGCGTATACCTCTGAATCCGCCTCCTGGTTCTCATCGTAAATGCTGTTTCTGCCACCGTAGATGGAGTACAAAGGCGGATCGATGAGTTGTGTCGTAGAAGATTGCGGAGTCCCCTGTAGTCCGTACAGCGTCTGTGTGCTCTTCCGGGCAACCATGCTGTACCAGCACCAGCACCAGCAACAGAAGCTGCAGCAGCAGGAGAACAACCCTGGACGGCCGGGGCAGATAAAATACATGTTACCTCCTTCCTTACGTAACGCCCGCGTTCCAATTTTCTCAATTGGCTTAATTTGCCCAAAGCGGTAATCATCTTCTGTCTCTGTGGGGGATAGTTGTTGGTGTTCTTGAGCTGTTGTGTTGCAGCTGTCCTGTCAGGAGTTGCAGTCCAGCCAAAGGAGTCGACCCGCAACAGTACAATGGTGGAAGTTTACTTGTCCACATACTCAAAAACAAATGTCTATGAGAGTACAATTAACGGCATGACCCTAATGCGGAGGTGCCACGATGACTGGGTCAACGCAACGCAGATATTTAAGGTTGCTGGCTATCCAAAACCGCAGAGAACACGTTTGTTGGAAAAAGAAGTTCACGCTTTCGAGCATGAAAAAATACAGGGTGGTAATGGGAAGTGTCAAGGTACTTGGGTACCTCTGAATTTTGCCAAAGAATTGGCGTCAACTCATGATATCCCAATTGAAAGTTTGGATGTTTTGTATTATGATCCTCTGACCCAACCGCCGCTAGCTGCCAAAAGCAAACCTCTAAATTCAAGTTCCAGTGTAAAACCTTCTCCCACCAGAACATCCCAAAAGAAACGACAGATGAAAAACGATGCCAAGCCAAATATCGATAATAATGTTTCACACCCTTCAAAAAGACAACATTCTCCAAAGAAAACTTCCTTTGGTGATGAAAAAAACAACAAAAATTTGGCACTGCCTCCCACTTTTGCCATGTTTGATGCATCTGCGTCAAGTACCCCAAAATCCAAGTCTCAATCTAAGCTCAAGGCAAAAACAAAAATAAATCAACATCAAGACTCTATTCAAGGCATGCAATTAACACTTGAACCAAAGACGAGAAACTCAGAAAATTCAGATTACATATCTTCATCACTGCCAGTACTTTCGAGTTCTGCACCCGGTTCTAGCATCGAAAATGCATTTCCCTTGCAACAATCAGTCCAGTCTCATCAGATTGAAGCGCAACGTGAATTACACATGTTACAGCAGCAACAACAACAAAGGATAAATCAAAAGTTGGGTGTCCACGTACGTGCACAGCACCCGAAATCGAATTCCGCTGTACCTTACTATGTCAACCATAAGAAAAACTACAGTGTTAATTCTATATCTGACGATTCGCATCATCAACTTGGACAAAATAGCGATACTTCAACATCATCTAATGGGTTTTTGGTTCAAGATATTAATCATAATAACAAGCAAAGTAATTTAAATTTACAAGTATACCCATATGCTACAAATTCTAAGTTTGAACGCCATAAATCAAGTCCTCACATATTAGTGACGACAACTGAGCAACCACAACAGATCACTTCTTTCGATCAAACAATGAGCAATCAAGACTACTATACCGCTGAACTCTTATCATTTTTTGTCAACGATTCTCCAATACCCGAGTTTCTTTTTGATCCTCCGTGTGATTTTGATATAAATAAACCAATCGACGAAGAAGGTCATACTCCATTACATTGGGCGTCGGCCTTGGCTGCAGTTGATATTATTAAATTATTAATTCATCAAAATGCAGACACGTTGGTCCTTAATGATGCGGGTATGAATGCATTATCAAAACTTATATTTTTCAAAAACTCCTACGACTGGAAAAATTTTCATACTGTCCTGCCGTTTTTAAAAGATTGCTTAATTTCCCCTGACCGAAATCAACGTACACCAATTCATTATTTAATGGAATTAAGTTCTGTTTCTGGTAAAGAGTATTCTTCAAGATATTACTTTAATGAGATTTTAAGCTTTATCACGCAACAACAAAAGGAAGCTGAAAGAATTAATGATAATAGTAACTCCAATCGTCAGCTAGTGCAAGTTGTTCTTAATCATCAAGACTTAAATGGCGAGACGGCTTTACATTTGGCATCGAAATCAGGTGCTAATGACCTCATTAAACTACTTTTATTGAATGGAGCTGATGTTGATAAAGTGGGTATCGAAAACATTCCTGTTGACATCTTAAGAGAGATAGAATCGGAGAAAAGGTTTATTTATTCAAACAATCAAATAAATATGGGAAATATAGGAGAAAGACAGTATTTATCAGCATCACTACAGCATCAATCAAATACTTCATTAGTTGACGGCAATTTGGACAATGAAATCTATACGCGTAACATGATCTCCAGTATGAACAATATGAACAATGCAAATAATATGAATGGAGTGAATAGTACAAGCAATACGAATGACATAAATAATATGAATAATATGAATGGTATAAATAATATGCATAATGCGAATAAAGTAAATAACATGCATAATATGAATAAGGTGAATAATGTGAATGATTTTAATAGTATGAGTAATATGACTGATATGAATAATATTAACAGTATGAATACTATGAATGATGTCAGTAGTATGAAAAATGTGAATAACATGGGCAATGTGAATGGTATGAACAATATGCATAATGTGAAAAATGTGAATAATGGTCAAATAAATCATATGAACAGTACACAAAACATGTATGATTCCCAAGGCAGTATGAACAGCAACAACTTGAATGATAATGTAAGCAATATGAGTAATATCAATGGGATGCCGTATGTTAATGACATACCACATATACAAAACATTTCAAATATCTCAAATAGACAAGATATGAGTAATCCAAATATAATAAGCAATGTTAGTTTTGAAATTACCAGTGACGACTTGACGGAAAATGATATGGGCAATAAAGACAGTAAAACTAATAACAACCCCTTTTTAATATCGAAGGTTGAATCCGACGAAAATTACAAATCCAAAGGCACACCACAAACAATTATTTTACAAAGGACACCGGAGAATCAGTTTGATGTCTCCGAGGATAAGGAGAATATTTTTGATACAATGATTAAGTACGATAACGATGTCTCAAAAAAAAATCTTAATCATGCACTTATTTCAACACCATCGAAAATGGATGTAGATAAATCTGTCTCTAATTTGAATAACGCAATTGATGATAAAATAGAAGAAGATCCAAATTCTTTACTAATTGTTCAACCATCAAATATTTCGCTGGATGAAGTAGATGGATTCGTTAAGAGACTACCGATGATGGTAACACAGTTGAAAAATTCGCTTGAAAATAAAAACGATCATTTGAACTATTACGTTGAAACAATGAATAAAGTGAATCAGGAAACAAAAACATTGATTGTTCGGAACTCAAAACTTCTGAAAAAAATAGCTAAAGTTTCAAGCCTTGACTCAAATGCCGATTTTTCACGTATTGCAGATTCAAATAATGGTAACCTTGAACATTTTGTTACGACAAACGTCTCTAAAATCCAATCAACTCTTGATGAGAAAAGCAAAAGGTTGCTGGACCTATATGAGCGATCACAGGCATTAGCAATCGCTAAACTAGTTAATACTGAGGAAAATACTATTGTGGAGGAAAGTAAAGCTCAACTTAGTAATAAGTTGGAGTTAGCGATCAAGTTATCTTTGTTACAGGTTAGACGTAGAAAAATGATCCAGCAGACACTGAAATTGTATTTGAACGAAGAACTTTATGATGACGATTTTCATGTTGAAAATGCAGTTGATAATGATGGTTTACCAATAATTAGATCAAAGCTTACAGTTTACAAAAAATTAATTTCTAAAATCTGTCATTTACCTTCATCTGAAATTAATAGTGTTTTGCTGGACGGAATTGAAAAAGTTTTGTGCTAATCGAAAATAATTTTTACAATAAATTCATAACTGTTAATTTTTTAGATATGGTAGCGCTATATATTTACATTCAAAATTTAATTGATAATTTGTGAATTGATTCATAGTAATATTGGTGCAATAAATTCAATAATAAATGTAAAATTGTTTGAACTTAGTTTTTTTCGGTGAATCATGCCCCGGCACGGTAAGTGAAATATAAAAAATTCGTTTATATTATATAGATGGCGTCCCCAAAACCAAGTTCAATGCAGAGAACACAAGTGATTAAACAAGGCCCACGTAGCCGAACAACAATTTTTCTAGTCAAAATTGTTACAAATAATAATAAATAAAAATAATTTCTTAGAAAAATTCTCTACAAAGCTATTCACCCGATAAATCAACACCGCCAATAGCCCAAATTTCAGACTCATCCTCATATTGGTCAGAGTACATTTCTTCTTTGTCGCCACCAGCACTTAATCTTTCTCTTTCTACATTTGCCAATCTAATCGCAACCCTCTTAACGTATTCTGTGATAGATCTCAACTGTAATACTGCACCTGTAGGTGTGTTAACGGTTTGACTACCGTTCAATGATTCTACCCATGATTTGAAAA
This sequence comes from Pichia gijzeniarum, assembly GCA_030556995.1. Classification (NCBI taxonomy): domain Eukaryota; kingdom Fungi; phylum Ascomycota; class Pichiomycetes; order Pichiales; family Pichiaceae; genus Pichia; species Pichia gijzeniarum. Next base: position 36,986 of record JAKTVB010000077.1, read on the forward strand.
TAGTTTCAGATTCATCATCGACAAGTTTCAGCACAGCTAAAATTGCCTTTTCACCAGCTAATTTAACAGGTAATACTGGATCACGGACGCATGCAAAAGCTGATGGAATCAATAAATCTAAGTATGGTAATACTGTAAGATCGTATTGGTATCTGCAGATAGTACGAACAACAACCAATGCCAACCTTCTTGTATCTGGAGAGTTTGATGTTGGTTTAGTCATTGAAATACACAACTGCTCGATTAAATTATGAATCGAAGTTTCATCTTGCGCTTCCAATTTGTCAAGTGATAATAATACTTTACCGATTGCAATTGTTGAATTATCAGTAATGTAACTTTTATTGGATTGCGATGCTGCAATAATAAATTCACAGATTTCATTGAACAAGCCAGAAGTCAAAACAGATTCTGCTGAATCCTTCAAAAATGCATTCAGTGACAAAATTGCAAACCTCGATGAATTATCATCAGATAAATCACTGCTCAAAATTTTGGATTTTAACATCTTGTTTAGCTCAGTCTTGCTCAAAATCTTTGATAATGCACCAATCAATCTAGCATATGCAACAGCTGCACCAGCACCGGCTCCTTCACTAAACATATCCTGCTCGACTAGTGACATTACACCGTTTTTGCTTGCTTCACTCATTTTAGAACCAGCTTTATCAACAACTTCCAATAGCGCTTTTAAGATTGCAACCTTGAGTGCAGTATTACCTGAATCAATTGCCTTTGCATTATTTAGTAGTTCCGTAACTAGTGGATCAACCTTAGGCTGATATTTGATTAAAGTACCCAAAGCTTTAGCCGCTCTAGTTCTTAAAACTTCATTTGATGGATCACTTAATGACTTAATAAAAGTACGTTGTAGTTGGGGAATAAATGGATATAAGAATTGAGGAATTTTGGAAAATAACTTGTTTAATGCCAATAAAATTGCACTTTTAACATCACCGCTAAATCTTTCACCGATAACTCTAATCAATGGACCAACAATGATTGTAACAAAAGGTTTCAAACCCACTGCTGGCGTTTTATCCACAACCAATGAAATACCATTTGCTGAAACTTCTCTTTGATGCGGACTACCATACATTAAACCATGCAAAAATATTGGTAAAATACAGCCTGGACCTCTTGGTAGTGTAAATGCAAAAATATCCTTTGAATCGGATTGAATGTATGAAAGCGTTTGTTGTACTGGAACAACTAACTTTTCTAACATTTCCTTTGATTGCTTTTTAACTAAAATTGACAATGTATCAAACGATTTTATTGCAAGCTCCTCATCACTGTCATTTAACAAGTAAACGCACTGAATAACAAGATCTTCTGTGTAGATTGAGTAATCCAACGCGGTTTCTTTGAAGAACTCAGGTAGCACATCATATATAATATTCTTCTTATTAGAATCTTCGTGCTTCATTAATGCAAGAACTTGTTGTAATAATGGATGACAGCCTTCGTCAGAATCAACGGAAAGCAGAGTACAAGTTAACGCAGAGTATAATTCATCTTTGTCACCCAAGTCATTGGAAATACCATTAACCAAAGCATTGATAATAGTTGACAATCTTTTATATAATGCATTACCAGCAGCTTGTGCCAACGCACCGATTGCACGACCATTGATTGGAGGAGCTAACAATGATGGAATTAAAATTGGGAAAATAACATCAGATTTTGTGGACATGATTTCTTGTAATGCTGAAAGCGCATCATCTGAACCATCTGAACTGTTCAACATTTCCAATAGTTGGGGAATAACCTCATCAACAGCGGAATTACCAATAGATTCTTGTAAGGAATCAAATGCTTGAGCTGCAGCTTCTCTGACACTTGGATTAGGATCAACTAATGCTTCTTTGACAATGCTGACAAAGATATCTTGGTATTCAATCACATTATCGGTCGCAGTCGAGTTAATAATTTCATAGATTGCAATACAAATACCTTGTTTGGCATCGGAGTCACTACTAAACATAGCTTCTCTTAGTGTAGGTAACAATTGAGATAACGAATTACCACCCACTCTTTTGATCAGATTACCTAGCGCTGCAGCAACAATACTTCTTTGAGTATCATCGGGCGAAGCTAAACGACGAACGATGATGTTAATAAGCGTTGGCATAATTTCTTTTAGCGTCTTTGGAGTATTAGCAACCAACGCTTTCCAAATATTTGCAGCTGTTGCCCTAACAGCACCCGAAGTATCCGAGCGACAGACAAACAATGAAGATAAAACTTGATTTCTTCTGTCGTCACCAAGAACTTCATTAAACGCTTTAGCAACATTTTTGGACAAGGTAACGTCATCCGCCAATTCTTGCTTACCACTAATACCAGAAATCTTGAATAATAATTCACCGGTCAATTCAACAGATGATAATCTAATACGTGCGTTGTAATCAGACAATCCTTTTTCTAGTTCTGGAAGTAGTAAATCAACAGCTTTTTTCGCATAATTATTAACAATTAAACGACCAGTACGTAGTGAAACATCTCTAATTTCTTCAACAGTATCCGCCAAACCGGATAAAATTGGTGGAATGGTCTGAGATAAGTACGGTGAAAATTGGGTACCAAAACAAACAGGTAAGAATAATAATAATGGCATGTAACCTTCACGTACAAATGCTTTGGTGGACGTAGTACCATTAATGATGACGGGCAACATTTCTTCTAATTTGGAAATACCAAGACCATTAACAATTTCAGCTATCGCCTGGGCTGAACCTAGTCTATTTCCTGGTTTTTCTTCATCTTGTAATGCAGCTAACAAATTAGAAAGCAAGCCTGGAAACTTATCTTCGCCTAATTTTTCAACCAAAGAACCTAAAGCACGCGCAGCTGTTGCACGCGTCTGTGGAACAGGATCAACGACGGCATTATTTAGTTCACCAACCAATTGTGACAAATATGGCATCAAATCGTGTGTGTCAACCAAAATAGCCATGTTACCAACAATCTGACAAGCTTTCTTTTTGGTATTTGCGGACCTATCTTGCATACCTCTATCAATAACATGAATGATCAAGGCTAATGATGGACCATCAATATAATGAACAAATTGGGTTGAAATCAATGAATCTAATGCCTCATTTGTGTATCTTGTTGGATCACCGATAGCCTTCAATAAAACTGGTACAAGCTCTTGAATTTCTGGGTTTCTAATGACTTCACCAAACTTCTTCAATGCAGCATCAGCAGCTTTTCTCACTTCCTTATGAGTATCACTTAAAACACGGACAATTTCAGGCACAATCTTAGGTAATGATGATGATAATTGTGCTGGATCCAAGTATGCCATAGAACCAAGCAACTCAACTGAACCTTTTTTTGTTCTCCACGCAAAATCGTCAAGGTTGGTAATCGCAAGAGGAATCATTTTCTTAATACCATAACTTGTGGTATTCTTCATAATAATCCTAGCGGCATAATCAGTTGCCTCTCTAACTTCCCCTGATGAATCACCAAAACTCTTCAAAACAATTGGCAAAATTTCAATAACATAAGGTTCAAATAAAGCACCAAACGATTGAGAAATGCATTCAAATGCAAACAAGACACTTTCTCTCTTTTGAGACTCTTTTTTGTCATCTGAAGCTTCGGTAAGGTTCCTGATAATATCATATTCACATAATGCTTTGATACCAACACCTTTTGCTAAACCAGCGATACCATATGCTGCACCTCTTCTAACGGCCAATGATTTATTGGAAAATAATTTTTCAAAAAGGTTGTCGATATGAGTTGATAACTCATTTTTGATAAATGGAACAAGTGGAGAAATACACTCAGAAACAGCATACTGGACATCTTCAGACGGCGTATCTAATGCTTCTAACAACCTATTAACGATCGTATCAACTCTCTTATCAGAATCATCCAAATGGCGTGCTAAACTACCGTACAAAATAATAACCGACTCTTTAACCATATCCTGAATTTTAGATTTTTCATCCTTTTCAGCTAAACAACTCTCAAAAATTGAAATCAATGTTTCAACATTATTTTTACCGTTGTATTTGATGATTTGTAAACCAGCTTCTTGTAGTTCAGATCTAACTAAGGACTCCTTATCACCAAGTGCTCTTTCTTTGACCAAGAAGTTGAAAAACTTTAAAATTTTTTCGGAAGACGTAAACATTGGAGCCAAATAAGAAAGTGATAGCGCAACACCACTACGTTGTTCCCATCTATCTTGTTGATTGCTTGCAGATTTCACTACTAAGCCAAATTCATCGGTGACTGATTCAGGTGGTTTACTCATAACCTCGTAAATATTTAATAGAGCATCCAATGTAGTGTTAAAAATGTCTTCTGATTTCAATTTTATAACGCAAAATGCAATTGATTTAGCAATTGATAATCTGGTACCGTTGTCCTTATTACCCAAATATGGATACAATTTACCGGGAACGGAATTATCAAGTTTGAAATCTGATTCTAACCAAATTGTTTCAGCAACCTCCTTGTTGGTTTCAACATTATCAAAACAAGAAATCCACAATTCTTCATTGAAATTCAAGTCACTCAAGTCGAATTCTTGATCTAAAACTTCCAATATTGTTGCTCTAACAAAAACATTTGAATCAATTAAAGATTTCAAGATAATGCGTAAATCACTATTTGAAATATTTAACGAAATGTTTTGACATAATGAAACAAAGCACTCTTTAGCAAGCTTGGCCTTTGCTGGTAAAGCTAGTAATTCGATCAGGTGCTCAATGATAGAGGTTCTCGGAATAGTTGAATCTTCAAATAAATCCGAGTTAGATGATAAAATTTCCAAAGCCAAAGTCAATTGTTCTTCCTGTGAAGAATCTTCTGAGAACTCAGTATTGACCTTCACAGTCTTTTTACCATTTCTAATGATATAGTTCTTACCATTTTCAATAACTTTGACGAGTAGCGGCAAAACGTACATCAATGTCAGGCTATTAAACAATGACTTATCAGAACATAACTTCAAACTAAACAGTTGTGATTCTAACACTTCATCCAAAGATTTATTGCTATATTCTGCAGGAATGAATTCAACAGAATGCAGCCTCAATGTTGAAGAACCGATAAATTTCATACTTGAAGTACCATTCAAGCTATCAGTTGAGACAACATCTGATAAGGTTAAGAAGCAATTGGATGCTAATTCACCAGCCAGCAAAAGCGCCGCTTTGGAACTTAGTAATGATAGAATATTAGAAATTGCAATGGGAAACCAGATAGACGTTCCATTATCAACGGTTTTAGCTTGCTTTGAAAGTGAGATGATAAGTTCTAAACCACGGCGAAGTTTTAGATATTGTAAATTGACAGCCTCCCTGATATTTTTCTCCAATTTTAATTGATCCTTAACCTTTAACTGATCTTCTTTGGTCAATTTCTTCACAGTTTTATTTTTCGCAGCCAACTCCTTACGAACGCTTTGTTCCCATTTGAGAGTTTCAGAGTCTTTTGATTTGGCAATTTTAGCAGGATTTTTAGTTTCTAAAACATCCACGACTAATTCACCATCTTTACCATTCCAAATACTAAGTTTTGTATCATTAATGTCAAGAGAGGAAACAACAGATAAATCTTGATGAATGGTATCCGTTAAAAGTGGAACAATAGAGCTTGGTGAGAGGAACGATATTATAGAGGCGGTATTGCAAGCAGCTTCAAAAACGCCATTCTCTAAAACATCCACTGATGGGTTGATTAGAATATTTTTAATTTTATCAACAACTTCACTGGAGTGTTCCGAGACAATTTTGCCCGGATCAGTGTGAGATTTTTGACACAAGGAAACCCACCCATTCGTAGAAGCGTTCAAAATTTGATGTTCAAAAGGAATTAATAAGTCGATCAATTGCGATTCTAAGATTGAAATATCAATGCCTTCAAAAAAATGAACGGCCGTCGAAATAGCAGGCAGTAGATAATGATAATCATAATTTAGTTCTGCATTGATTGAAGTTTGATTGATTAAATCGTTAACAGCTGAAGTGAATGAAAATCCAACTACTTCTTGATTTAATTCTGAGTCTTTGTAAAGAAGCGATTTTGCCAAAATTCTGACATTTGGAAAAATGTTTCTGGATATAGTTGCATATAGACATGCAGAGCCAAATAATGGTGAAAAAGTGGATAAATGTCGAGATAACGAAAACAAAGATCTAACAAACCACTCCTGTGATTCTTCAGTTGTTAATTTAGTAATGATTTTAGCATTAGTAAAGCATGACATTGAAGTTTCTGTCTCTTGCAATGCTTTTTCAACTATTTTGAAGTTCGACAGCTTTGCAGCTAAATCTTTATTATCAAAAGTCTCGGAAAGATGAAATAGAACAGCAATTGATGCATAGCCGCCTGATATGAGTTTATTGTGAATACTAGGCAGTGGGGAGTTCACGCATTCTCCGAAAATTTCCAACAAAGAATCAGTCACACCGGTGTTAAACAACTCTACCATCTTGTCTTCATTATCTGCGCTTATGCTGGAATTGATGATGGCATTACTGAATGCACAAGACCAAGTCGTTTTAGCTGAAACTTTCTTATCTTTTAGACAGGCATTCAATAAATCGACCACCCTAGTTTGGGATTCAAATTCGACATTTTCACACAAGAAAAAGATGAAACGGGATAACATGATATTCAGTAATTGAGATAAAATTAACTCGTTATTTTCCTTTGTAATATATGGCAAAATTGAATCCAAAATTTTCTTGGTTGATAAAACAAAAGCAAATGGAACTGAGTTGAGTACATTAAGAACAAGAGTTTTCTGCTCAACCGCAGAAGATGTCAAACCTTTTAAAGTTTTGAACAACTCATTAATGAAAACAATGGTCGTTTCATCGTTTGACCCTAATTTACTTTTTTCTAAAACGATACTCAAAATTTGGGATGCACCAACTCTTACGGACTCTTTAGATGCTTTCAAAGATGTAAATAATTGAGAGAAAAATTTGGATTTGCATAAGATTGAAATAACGTTAATTTGTTCATAATTTAAAGACTTAAAAATTGAGGGTGTGAAAACAGAAAATATAAGTTCTGAGTTTCTCATTGCTGCTTTCTCTAAACCTGGAATCAGTATGTTTTCAAGTGAATCCGAAGATAAGACGAAATAGATGTAACCGCTAAACAGTTCTAGTGACAAGCGGGTTGGTGTGGATTTTGTTGCAAGGCATGTCTTAACAAAAAAGTTGGTGATCTCCTGTTCTTTACTAGTAAGGCTCTTCAATGAAACCTCATTCTTTAAGTCAGTGATTGCATTGGATAGCAAACCAAGTAAAGATATAACACCGGATACTGGTAATTTATCAACACATATCGACTCGATGACTGTAGTAGTTAAGCTCGGGTCGGATTTCAAAATTTTGGTCAAAGAAGTGATAACTTCATACTTGAATGCAGATATTGCTCTGAGCTTGTGCTTTTTGACATTTTCAATTTGGTCACACTCTGATATAAATGAAATCAAAGTAATTGAAGTGGCAATGGAAACTTTCAGTAACGATGCGAAAAAATCTTTATCTGTAACTAAAGTAATAACGGTGGAATTCCAATTAATCAAGACAAGTAAATCTCTAATTGCAATCGGTTTCGCAGATTGTTTAGCAATAAAACCTACTATATTCTTAGAGTATTTTTCAGCGTCAATTTTAATGAAATTGTTGAATAACTGTAGCACCAGTCTGTTAAATTTCGAATCAAACGGGTATCTTTGAAACGTGCACAAGACGGCAAACAAGATCAAATCTTTCTGGGTATTCTCTAATTTGTTGGCATCATTCTCTAGGATTGTATTTAATTTGAATAACGTAACGTCCAAGACGGTAGTTGATGAAGATTTCAGTTGTTCCAGTAATGGCAAAAGTTCTTGTGTCCATTTGTCGGAAACATCAACGGTAGAAGTTTCTTCAGGCATGAAAATACGGTGCTCGACTTGACGGATGGTGCAATGCCAATATCAGCTTCGAGC